>LOEQ01008131.1:0-10144 GCA_001685075.1 Bramus lutescens
CTAAAAGTCAAGGCTTTGGGGGTACTAATTAGGACAGAGGCACAGAGGGGCAGAGAAGAACCCTGAACTGTTCACATTCAGGTGGGAGCAGAGCCTTGGGCTTACAATTTGGTAACCCAGAACTTGCTAGAAAAAATGAGCTGAACCTAGTCTATTTGCACTTTTAGAGCTAGCTGATAACACGGCTAGAGAAAACCATTTCTAAGGGTCAAAGGTGGAAGGGTGCATTAGTTAAAGTGGGGATGTACTTTCGGTGTAGAGGTCAACACTGTTCCTGTAGAAAACCCTCAGGATCCTTACTATCCAACTGCATAAGTGAATCTATCATCTGAGCAGCCATGACTTTGACCAATGTTCTCATTGTAGCAGTGGTGTGTGGACAGATTCTGGAACCAGTGTATAAAGAAGCTGGCATAATACATCTTTGGAGTTGGGGCATGTGTTGTCTGGTAGAATCACGTGTGCCATCTAGTGGACAAATGGGGCATTTTTGTCTTGCTGTCCTGGCTAGAATGTTATGGGTTGTGCCAGCATGGGCTGGGGAGGTAGACCAGTTGGAAAAGTTCTTGCTGCTCAAGCACAGCATGAAGAGCTGAATTCAATCCTCACTACATAAGAAGCTGGACTTTCTCTGTGAGGTCAAGGTCAGCCTGGTCTACAAAGCGAGTTTCAGGACAGCGAGTAACATGGAGAAACCCTGTCTCAAACAAACAAGCAAGCAAACAAAAAAAGCTGGGCTTGCTGGTGTGTGCTGGGGAGGGAGACAGGGGCTTCCTAATTGATGAGGCTTTGGTCCTACTCCAATATGTTTTTTTTTCCTATATACTGTTTGTGCAGCACACACACACACACACACACACACACACACACACACACACACCCCATAATACAGAAGCATGGAACCTGGTAGCCACATGTCAATCATGTGATCTTGCTTTCCCAGATGTAGGTGACTAAACAGCTGTGATCCAAGCCAACCCCTTGCCCCATCTCTCTAACTGATGAATGGCAAAATGACAAAGGAGAACAGTGTCAGAAATGAAGGAGTCCAAAAATGTGGGCTGTAGAGACTCGGACCTCATCCTTTCTTCCTCAGGGCCCAGCCTCCAGCTTGCTGCCTCAGGGTCCTACAGTAACCTCCAGGACTGAGCCTCCAGCTGTTTGTATGGGCTTCTGACACTTAGATCCAAAAAATGTCTACTGATTGGGAACCCAGACAAATGACACATACCTCTCTGAACACACATGTTGGATAAACTGATGAGCAATTAGTTGAATGAGTAGTCAATTTCTACAGATTATTATCATAGATTGAAGCACTTATTTAAAAGTAAAACACTTCCCTGGTCGCTTGAGCTCTCTTAGAGAGCAGTTATTAGAAACTGTCTCCTTTCTTTATGTTTCAAGTTATGGTAAATTTCACAGACGTTAACATCCAGAAAAGTAGGTATATTGACATTTGGGGGACAAGGTTTAATTTAAAGTTTGTTTTTTATTTTGGATGATTATGGAGTATTATTTACTTATTACAAAAAAACCCTTGACATTATCTAACAGCTACATGCCAGATATTATGCTTCAGGGCTCTCCTTTCAGTTTATCTGATGCCAGCAACAATTTGTGAGGTAATTAGGGAAAATTATTGCTCTTTAGAAATGAGAAAATGAGGCATAGGGGATGAATTTCGTGGAAACTGATGTGTTTATTCTGAGTTGTTTTATTACCAATGAAGACTCCTGAGTCAAATATCAGGTGTAGACCTATTTGATCAAAGAAGCAGTGGAGGAAGAATTGCTGACTTCCTCTCCACACTTCCCAGACTGAAGAGGCTGTGAAATCTCTTAAGTCCCTTGCTACTCCTTCCTGTGTGTCTTCTCTATCTCTATTGCTGGCTTTTCCATTGCTAATTCAGTCAGCTAGTTACTGGCTCCACCCCCGATTCCAGGTTAACATTAACACAGTCTTGGGTGTCACAGTGTGATTAAATAACCCACAACATTTCCCCCCTTTTGTCTAAATAAAAGGAAAGGTTTTAACTCTAACACAGTAAAAAATACATACCGTAAGAACAGTTATCAGGTAAGAATTACATTCACAATGTCCATTCCATTTGTATATGGCAAATTTGGAGAAAATACTCTATTATCTATCTTATCATGGTGAGTCTAAAGTTTCATATGTAAACCATTTTCTATCATAACTTTTATTACCAAGCTGAAAATACCTTTTTAGACCTAAAAATGTTTCTTAGATAAACAACTTAAACCTTTATGTCTCTCAACCTTTGTAAACTTTACATCTCTTTTGTAAGCTTCTTTTCTGATTTTGGTAACAAAGAAGACAGTATAACTATTTGTCTTCAACCCCCATTAGAAATTTGAGAAGGATAAAATATTACCTGAGTAAACAGGAAGTACAGAACAAACAACTTTCAAAACTATAGAAATGACAGAGAAAGCTGGCTGCCTGAACCCAAGATTTCTCTGCAATGTTGGCACATCCATCTTCAGCCTACAGAACTAGAATGTCTGACAGACTTTTCTGTGAAGCAGTAATTTTGAAGGACTATCCTACCTTATTTTGGCAAAGTTTGGCAGTCACCTTCTGTTGTGTCCTGTTTGTCCAATTTAGACAGCATCCTGTCAACAGTCAAGGCAAGGGCAGTTTCTTACCCAGTGGCTAGCTTTGCCACAATAAAATCAAGCTCTATATGGAGGTTCTTCAGTGCTCAGCATCTTCTCTGAAGTGAATAGGTGATGCCAGGCACAGACATGTCTCACTGTCATGAAAAGCCTTATCTTAAATACCATTTTCTGAAGACCTCTGAAGTGTTTGAAGACCACCTATCTATATAAAAATATGTCTATCTGACCTTTAAAACATACCTAACATGACTACAAGTTTGATTGTTACAGATAACTAATTACTTACCTGATTGTCCTAATTATCCTAGTTTGTAATAATAGCTTTCAAGGACTAGAACATTTTTAAGTGAGTTGCATAGATATAACTTCTTAAACAAGAGAAGAAACATATATACCTGTAGTGATATTTCGTTTGTGATCTAGCAAATAAAGATTACCTGAAGATCAAAGTGTGGAGACACTAGTTAGCCATAGAGGCCAGGCAGTGGTGGCACACACCTTTAATTCCAGCACTCAGT
The DNA here is from genome assembly GCA_001685075.1 of Bramus lutescens. NCBI lineage: Eukaryota > Metazoa > Chordata > Mammalia > Rodentia > Cricetidae > Bramus > Bramus lutescens. The sequence continues at coordinate 3,164 of LOEQ01008131.1, forward strand.
GGACAGAGGCAGATGGATCTCAATGAATTCAAGGCCACCATGGACTACACAAGATTGATCCAGTCTAAAAGAGAAACAGAGCCAGGTGGCAATAGCTCACAACTTTAATCCCAGTACTCAGAGTCACATGCCTTTAATACCAGCACTAGAAAGGTAGAGACAGGAAGGAATATGGTTGGGTGGAGAGAAGAATATAAGATGGGAAGAGACAGGATCTCTCCCCATTCAGTCTAAGGACTTGAAGAGACTGGATACCCCATTTGGTCTGAGGATTTTGTAGAGTTAAGAACAGCTGGCTGTTCTGCTTCTCTGATCTTTCATCTTTCATCCTCTAATATCTGACTCCAGGTTTTTATTATTAACACTAATTAGAATTTGTGATACATACACAATATGTTATAACAAAATAATTTTAACTTTGTATTAATATAGAAAAATATCTTTATCAAGAGTAGAAACATATATACAGTATGTTATAATAAACAATATTAAATTTGTATCAATATACAAAAATCTATACCAATGTAAAACATTTGAGGCAAGTAGTTGCTTTTTAGTTTCGAAGTAGATTCAACAGTCTACCCTTTTATTCTATCGTTTTTATACACTCCCCTTTTTTCTTTTCAGGAAAAGATCCTTGAATCTAACATCCTTTGCTTAGTTTCTTCCCTGACCAATAACAATTTACCAATTAACAATCAATAACAATTTGCAACCAATCCTCCAAAATGATGATGAGCATCCATGACCCATCAAATTACCAAGAACCACCCATGCCACCTCTCAGAAATGGTGGCGTCATGTTCTTAAAATCACTTCCTGTTGTCTGGGGAAGATGACATCTTTAGGGGATCCTGAAAAAATTGAGATAATGGTCAAGTCCTGGGAGAGCTAACTGTTATCGGAGTGTGTGTGTGTGTGTGTGTGTGTGTGTGTGGTGGTGGTTTTGTGTGTGGTGTAGTGTTTGTGTGTATGGTATATGTGGATGTTACTGTAGATATGATGCATAGTATCTATGTATGCCATATTGATCTAAACCCTCATTTTCTCATAGTTGTATGTGCTACAAATAATTTTTAATACTTTTAGTCATTTGGAGCAAATACATACAACAAAGCAATGCCTCCTTTAGAGACTCCATTCAGATCAGTCTGTGTGACTGACGTGAGGGTGAAAAGGATTCTACTCTCTTGTGCTGTACTTGCTGAGAATGAGGAAGGTGAGGGTGTCCATGCACCACTTCTGCTGACCCAGGGAAAATAAAAATGTGCAGGCAATTTGACATTTAAGGAAGTGTTCTCTTGTCACCAACTTCAACATCAGCCTCAGAGGCAGGTGGTGTAGCACGACTAATCAAATCCCAAAGACAGATATTGGGGTTCAAGCTGAAGATCAGAAAAGCAAAGCAGTGAGCTATTAGAGAGCTCGTACCTCTACCAAATCTTCAGACTGAAAGAGAGCGGGTTCCTGTCTCATCCCGCCTTAGATTCCTCTCTAGTCCTGATATTAAAGGCGTGTACCACCACTGTCCAGCCCCTATGGCTAACCAGTGTGGCTTCTGGGATTAAAGGTGTGTGCCACCCCTGCTTGGCTTGATGGCTGATTAGTGTGGCTGTCTTTGCACGCTGATCTCCAGGCAAGCTTTATTTGTTAGATCATAAACAAAATATCACTATAAGGTCTTCTGAAGACTGTGAAGTGTGGTCCAGCTAAAAATCATGCTATATGCCCGTGTACAAGAAGCAAGGGCCTTATAAGGCTCCTCTCAGTTGTTAAGTTGAAAATTAGAGATTATTTTCTTATTTAAATTTTTGATATCACTAGGAATATATTTTAACTCAAAATTTTAAGCTGGTAACTAATAAAAGTTACCCTTTCTGTTAATATTTGGATGAATGTTCTTCTATCCTTTTCAACATCCCTATATAAAAAGCAATATTTTATAAATATGAAGTGATTCTATCCTATCAGCTGCTTCATTGTATTTATCCATGTCTCACCACTATGGGAAAACGCTTCTCCAGAAGGCTCTCACATTCTCACGCATCTTGTAAGCAGAGGCATGACCATCTCAATTGCAGCCTCTTTCCCTGCATATCCATCTAGTGTCTCAGAACACCGAGGTGCTATTTTCCTCGGGAGTGAAGAGAAGATTCGTTTCCGCCTTTGGTAGTAGAGTCAAGGGCAGGTTTGATTAGTGTTATTTTTAAAATGTGTTTCTCCTAAGTTCTTCTATAGCACAATCCACCAGCAACAGTGAGGCACATGTTACCTCTTAATGTCACACAGTTCTAACTCTACTGCTTCTGTAGAGCTCCTGAATGTGACCCCAGAGCTCACGTTTTCTGTGGTGGACCTGTCTCTTCCCAGCACTGTGTGTTGTAGGAGTGGAGAGAGGACAGAGGTTTCCAAAGAAGCCTGTTGGTCGTCTACCCAGGACTCCTTCCTACCCCTCCCCAGATACTGTGTAGAGTGTCCTGCCTGAGTGTCTTCCTTATCAGAAGCTATACTGTGTGGGAACAGCAGAGCATAGGGATTTGGCCCTCAGGGCTCTGTAGCTGGGTAGGCATGATGACAAGTCGAGCTCTGCCTTCTGCAGTAGCTTTTGCAACCCTGGCTAGACATGTGGATTTGCTTCTCAGAGTCTCTAGTCCCTCACGAGCCGGTGGAGTAAAAAGGGATCTGCCTCACAGGGTGAGAAGCTGGATTCAACACAACAGTCATGGGAGGGAGCTTGTTAGCATGTGATACACAGGCGGTTCTGTGGCTCTAAGTTGTGCGTCCTTGTCTCATAACTTCCATTGGGAAGCTAATTTCTAGCCACCCTAGGGAAAGAAAGTAACACAGACCAGACAAATGATTCCATCTAAGTCCAGCTTGCTGAACCAGTGTATTTACTATGGGTACTCACAGGAACATGAGTGATTCCAGATGCTACATCCCTGGAAAGCCCATCCAGGATGGGTGAAATGCAGAAGAGCTGCAACTTGCGGGCGACTACACCACTGAACACTCTGTTCCCTGACAAGATGTTATTGCCCAAGTGACCTCAAAAAGGACCTTGTGAACTTTGTTAGTTTCTTGGGAACCTCACACACCTTGTGAGCCTCCCTGCTTTCTCCAGGTGAGAATGTTCAATTCTGAGGAAACAGGAAGAATGGATAAATAGGTCAAGGGGTTGGGTGGGTGTACCTGTTGTTTTTGGGCATCTTCTCAGTGCATAGCTTTGCATCTCACTCAGCGCTGTGCAGGAGAGCAGAGACACTGACAGCCCTATGCTTTCATGTCCAACATCATAGTTAAGGAAAGGCAAGAGTTCTTTATCGCTGGCAATAAACTGTGAAGATAAATGAGCCAAACCCATGGACTATGTAATGAAAATTCGCCATCTTTGACTGTAGCCTTCCAAGGACAATGCCGTGACCCATAGGTTAAGCCAGGAGCACAACTGAAGCAGGATTTAATTGAGTTGGTGGCCCCAGAGATCTTGAAGATCCCATCGACACTCAAGATGGTAATGTTCTTTGAAGTCGTAGCACCAGTACATTCAGTGGCTGATTTCCTCTGATTTTTTGTTCTTAAAGATTTTTTATTTACATGCATATGTATGCATGTGTGCATATGTGAATCTATTCCATATGTGCTCAGGTATCTGGAGAGGCCAGACGAAGCCACTGGATTCCCTGGAGGTGGAGTTACAGGTGGTTGTGCGCTACCTGTTAGTTAGGAATCAAACTCAAGTCCTCTGGAAGAGCAGCAATACTCTTGGTTGTTGAGCCAACTCTTGAGCCTCTTCCTTCTGCTCCTAAGGACTCCTGTACTGCTTCATAGTCAGAGGTTGTACTTCAGGCCTGGGATGACCTTGCTCCCCTCCTCCCATTCTAATGCTCTGCAACCCTAAGATTGATTGGACCATTAAGATGAATGGAGTTACACACAGAAGCTCATTTTCCCTCGGTCAGTGTGCCCTTTTGAAAAGTGTCTGTTCAGCATTAGGAAGTTATGGATTTCCCAACACCTCTCATGAAATGTGACTCAGAAAGCAAAGGTTTACAACAGTTTTGTTTCACGTTGACACACTGAGCCTTGTAAAAAAAAAAAGATCATTTGCCTCAGAGCCAGAAAAAATAAAACAAACAAAAGCCCCCAGCCAGTTATGAAGTCTGAGGATATCACAACTGACTTACAGCTGTACCTGTGAAATTCCATGTAACTGGTGACTTGCTTTCTAGAAAGACATTATTAATCCTGGTAGAGAATCTCCAAGGGAATTGGATTTATTAAGCAATTAAACAATTAGGACTTTTAGTATTTTCAAAGATTACAGGTGGATGAAGGACCCTGCAAAATGGCCTTTGAAATGCATCTGAGAATGCAGTCGGTAGAAATAAAAATATGCATAACTTTGTTCAGATTGAGTTTTTTCTAATTATCAGTAATTGGCTGTTTTCAGAAAAAAAAACATTCTTCACATGTATTATATATGCAAATCATCTTTGTAATGTTTTTATTACATATCCTCTACAATAAAGAAAATGACCCATTTTAAAAAATAATCACTGTCAATATTTTGCTCAGAGTTACAGTAATGGCATTTATAGCTTGGTTCTGACTTATATTGACTCTGGGATCTGGAGAATTCACTTACACTCTCTTTGATGCTGTTTTTCTCATCTATATAATTGGGTCTTAAATATTACTTTCCTCACAATGTGTTGGGAGGATCAAATTAGATAATACATGTAAAGCCTTTAATTAAATCCTGGCATTTGGTTAGTTTTCAATAAATAGTAGCTATTTATATATCTTATATAGATGGTATACAATTAAAAGGGGTTTATCAATGCACTCTTTTGTATCCAACTTGTTATTTCATGGCATATGTTAAAAAAGGGTTTTGTGAAAAGAGATGCTTATTTCTTCCTTGTTTCTAATTGCTCTATATACCATCATATGAGTCTTTGACAAGTTTCCAAATAGGAAGCTAAGTAAAGCTATGTTCCCCTGCCCTAGTCCTCCTGGACTGTCTTTACCTTTGTAGAAACCCTATGAGGCAACTCTCAGCCTTTCTGGGCTCTTCACAATGATAGAAGCCTTGGGAATTCAAAGCTCTTTATCTGTGGCTCTGCTTTTTGGAGGCTTCCCAGGGAAGCAGCCTTAGGATGAACCAACACTTTGGCCATTCATCAAAACTTCTGGAGGAAGGTCAACTTCCTCCAACGCAGCTGGAACTCACTTAAATAACCAATTCAAATTCATTCAGAAAGTGCCATATTGCGAAAGCCAGGAGTGCCCTGCTTGTTTCAGCCTTGACCCCAGGGGGACTGCAGCAACATGGCTTCTCTATTGCAGACTGTGGGAGGCTGGCTGGTCCTCCTCCACAGATGAAAGGATGGAGGCAAAACAGGGCAATTCCAGATGCTTGGAATTCTTGTACTGAACTCTTTACAACTCCATGCTACCCCGTTCCACTCTGACCTCATCAAAGAGAGAAAGTGGTAGAAAATAATTCCATTCTCATACCATTGATCTCTTCTGTCCTCACTGTGTGACCTTGGGGGGAATAGGTGGAGAGAAGCATCTGGGTGGGAACAGAAGTAGAACATGGCAACATCGGTGAAAGGGGACTGCTGGGGAGAGGAAAGGATGTGGCCAACAGTGGCCTTGTTGCTTGAAAAATTGCCTGACTCAGCAATAGCAATCGTTTTGTGCCTTTACCGTGTGGAAGAGTCTGTTTCAGCATTTGCTATGTGGAGAGAGGATGTTCAGCCATTGGCAGGATACAGGGAAACGAGCTTGTCTGAGAGACAGTTGCCTCTGATTTAAGAATCTCCTCAAAGGCAGCATGGTGTTTCCTAAAGGATCTTTTCAAAACGCAAATCTGATCTTGTCCTTCTCTTCCTCAAGACCGTCCACACCGTTCTCCACATCTTCTGCAGGACAGAGGGGCTCAAATGGTTATGAATGTCTGAATGCTGCATTTGCAGAGGGCTGGAGGCCCTGGGAACAGTACCTGGGGGAGCACAGCCCTGGGGAAAGTAGCCTTTCTTGCCTTGCAGAGTAGCCTGATTGCAGATACAGAGACAGCAGCCGCTGGTTTCCCCAGCCCCTCGGCCTCATGGATGTCAACAGCTCAGTTCAGGTTTCAGATGGCAAGAGTAGGACAAAGTGGCCTCACTTCCCTCTGAGGCCAGAGGGTCCTCATGCCGGCCAGTGGATACGGTCAGGTAAGATGCCTTGACTGTCAAAGTTAACTGTTTGTTGAGAGTCCTTAGCAACATTTGGAGAAAGGAGTGAGGCCCAACCCAAGGTCATAGACATTCAGACCTGAAGCAAAGGTCATTCCTATTTTGTCATAAAATATCAGTATTTAAAGGGAATGTTCCACATGGGCAGCAGGGTGTTGGTTGTGCTGAAAGTCTGGCTTCTCGGCTCCTGAGTGGCTTCAAGAGACTTCTGGGTGCAGGGGTCTTGTACCTTCCCATGTCTCCTCATAATTTCCATTTTCATTTTGGTGAGTCCAACACTACAGTAAGCATAGCCAGACACAGACTAGTAGGAAAGATTTAATACCTGATGCAGGTGGGAATACAAGCAAGTGATTTCCCAATGCAATGCCTTCCTTATACCAAAGAGGCCTGGGGATGTCATTCAGAGAGCAAACGCATATCCAGATAGGAAAACATTGTGGGATAGGTCCATTGCTAAGCACACTGCATAGAGGCTGTACATTATCGAATGTGCTCAGTTTATAGACAAAGATGTTTTAATATAAACTTACAGATTAATTTTACATTATTGTGTATCACTTAAGGTTCAAGAAGTAAAACTAGTCCAAAGAGCAGTCAGAGTTCCCTGCCCTGTGGGAAGTCCAAGGTCCTCCCCCCTCCATCGAGGTCTAGGAAGGTGAGCATCCAAACAGACATAGCTCCCACACAGCCAGTACATGAAGTAGAATCAAAACCCAAATCCATTGTCCTT
>LOEQ01008131.1:22535-49841 GCA_001685075.1 Bramus lutescens
AGTACTACACAGCAGAAAAAATAGCAACATCTTGAAATTTGCAGGCAAATGGATGGATCTAGAAAACATCATATTGAATGAGGTAACCCAGACCCAGAAATCAAATATTATATGTACTCACTCTTAAGTGGCTTTTAGACATAAGGCAAAGAAAAACCAGCCTATGGTTCACAATCCCAGAGAACCTAGACAACAAAGAGGACCCTAAGAGAGACATACATGGTTCTAATCTATATAAGAAGTAGAAAAAGTAAGGTTCTCCTGAGTGAATTGGAAGCATGGGAACCGTGGGAGAGGGTAAAAGGGGAGGGGATAGCAAGGGAGGGGAGTTGAGAAAATATATAGGTCAATAAAAACAATAAAAAAGAGAAATGTTCAGCATCCTTAGCTATCAGGGAAATGCAAATCAAAATGACTCTGAGATTCCATCTTACTCCTGCAAAATGGCTAAGATCAGAAACACAAGTGACAGCTCATGCTGGAGAGGTGGTGGAGCAAGAGGAACACTACTCCATTGCTGGTAGGAGTGCAAATTTGTACAGCCACTTTGGAAACCAATATAGCAGTTTCTCAGAATCAGTCTATCACCAAGGCCCAGCTATACCACTCTTGGGCATATACCCAAAGGAACTCAACTATACCACAAGGACACTTGTACAACTCTCTTCATAGCAGCTTTATTCAAAATAGCCAGAGCCTGGAAACAACCTAGATGTCCCTCAGCTGAGTAATGGATAAGGAAAATGTGGTACATTTACACAATGGAGTATTATACAGTTGTTAAAAACAAGGACAATGGGAAATCTGAAAGCAAATGGATAGAACTAGTAACAAACACCCCGAGTGAGGTAACCCAGACTGAGAAGACAAACATGGTATGTGTTCACTCATAATTAGATATTAACTCTACAATAAAGGATAACTATGCTACAATCCACAGACCCAGAGAGACTAGATAACAAGGAGGTTCAAGGAAGGACATATGGATTTCCCTGGGAAGGAGAAATAGAAAAGATTTTATAAATGAACTGAGGGCAGGTGGAAATGGGAACGTGAGGGATTATGCTGCTGGGGAGTGACACAGGGAGAGAGTACTGAAAAAGACTGCCGGAAGGGGGCGTTTTGGGTCAGGTAAAAACCAGTGCACCGGAATTTCATAGGAATCGACAAGGACGACTTCAGCTAAGACTTCCAGCAGAGTAGATAAGTAGCCTGAACTGGCCATCTTCAACCCGAGTGTTTTTTTTTTTAAACCTGCTGATGAAAAGAAAGAGGAAGGGGGACTTAAGTATCTTCATGCTGTGATTGATGATTTGCTAAAGCAAATAACTAATAGATCTGAGCTTCTGATGGTTCAAGTCCACCAAGAGATAAAAGCATTTATAGTCTACCACCATCTATTTATGCTGTCATCTTGTTTCTTCCCTGAACACAAAGCTCATTCTTGAGGGCACAGATAACCCAGCTTTGACTGTCTCATTTACACTAGTGAGAGGAACTGTGCTGTCCAATTTAATACATATTATCTTATTGCAAGCATGGAATAAAATATGTGTGCATTTGCAGAACTCATTTTGAAGGACGAGGAGGGAGGATTAAGATAGCATTGTGCACTTGGAAATGTGATTGTGTCCATCCCTGACAGGGCACATCACCTGTTCAGTGGCCCCCCTCATGTCTACTTCTTCATTGGTGGAACATAGAGGTGTGACAGCTAGAAGCTTTAAGGCCAGAGACACACTTTGCGGCTGTTCTTCATCCACTGGCAGGTGTTTTGTCCAGAGGTGGTGATAGAGAGACACTGGGGTCTTTGGGAGAGGATTTTTCTCTTTGAGTGATATCAAATGAAGTCCACCCCCACTTCCCTTTGGACCTCAAAACACTCAGAAAATAGCAGAGATGTCTGTTCACTATCCAGAGACAATCAAGGTCTAAATCAATGATTTAAAAAAAAACCCGTTGCTTTTGCATTTTTATTAATTGAGAAAAATAACCCTGGTTGCTTAAACTTATTTGCATCTGTCTTTAGGGACTCTATTCCTTACAGCTAAAAATATACCCCTGACAGGGCCTCTCTCCCAGACTCCCAGACTTGCTCTGAGTGCTCTTCCTCTGCTCTTTGTCCTGGTGAGGTATTCATACATACAAACAGGTTGCCAAAACATGGTGAGAAGATGGCCTTTTCTTCTGCCCCTTAGGCACTGCCCCTATGAGCTCTGCCAAGATCCATGAGGGCCCTGACATTAGATCACTTAAGGAGCCTTCATGAGAGCAGTACAAGAAAGAGTGGCCAGCACTGGTAGGTTGTTGATACTGAGATGTTGTCCATGTTCCCATGGCAAAGCGCTGCCCCTCAGAGTTATGATCTGATCAGTGAGTGGCAGCCCCTCTGAACCTAGCAATGACCTCTACGGAGCAAGGCTGAGTTATCCAATTGTGTATATTCTGAGATGTAAAAAAGAGAGATGCTATGGGCATTTGCTGGCAATTACTATTCTCAGTGGCTGCAGAGTAATAGAAGAAGCCACAGGGAGCCTCACTGGCAGAAGTAAGCAGAAATTTGCTTTGTCTTGATGGATGGTACTCCACAGGGTCCCCCAAAACACTGGCATGGCGCTTCATGATGTGCTGAGCTATAAGGAACTGTAGAGTTTCCATGCAAAAGAAACTTCATCTCCAATGTGCCTTGTCCTCTCCACAGTCCTATAAACCAACCTTGACATCCATGTAGGAGAAAAAGGATGCTTCTGTTTTAATCAGCATGTGCTATGGAAGAAAAATAGGAAGATGGCTTTATCTCACAAGGAACCCCAAAATAAAGGTCCAGAATCTAGAGAAGATCCATCTACAAAAGACCCAAGTTCCAAACCAACCTTAGATGCTTCCTTGAAAGGTTTTACCTATGGGAAAGTTGTCACTTCCAGGTAAGTCACTGATTGGCTGCATCTACTGGAGTGGAAAGCTCTTCAACCTCAGGTTTCTGAAAAGGATGTTATGTCTATGAGTGTTGTCTGTCACAGATTCCTGAAAAGCTTGCAACAGCTTGTAGACCCTTCACAGATGGCAGCTTCTTCCATTCTTTGTGCATAAGAGTATCTACACAGCACAGAATAGAGCAGATATTTGGCAAGAGAAAGTCAGGTGGATCCCCCATCAATGGACTCCACTGATACATACCTGATGACATTATGTCATGCTAATCTTGAATCCTAACTGAGAGTTGTGCTGGTGCAGGAAAACATCAGAGCAGTAACCATGGTGATTAGCTCCTTTATGGAAAGAGCTAAATACTGTGTTCATGCTTGGTATCATCTAATCCTCGCTATTCTATGCAGTGTTTTCCTGTGAGGATTTGGACAAGCTTTTAAGCCTTCTGAGAGGGTGACAGAGCCAGGACTCAAAGGGTCTGTTAGATTCCAGCTCCTTAATTGCAGAAGCATGCAACACTGAGACCCTGCAGGTGTTCTTGGTAAGTCTGACCTTTCCCCTTCTCCATCTCCACCCCCACCCAGGTTACCTTCCTGCAAATCTCTGATTTGCTTGGGGGCTTGAAAGAGTAATTGCAGACCTATTAAAAGTCAGCAAGTTTACAGAAGCCATGCTCCCTCAAGGCCCTAGTAGCCACACTGCATTGACTGCTAACACATGGCCAGGCTCCACAACATTGTCACCTCTGCCCTCTCCACTTCCGCAGTACTAAGAAACCTGAAAATTGGCTGAATTAGGACATTTATTTTTGAAGCTTCAGACATCATTACAGGTAGTGCCTGAGTCTGTATTCGGTCATACTTGGCATAAAATGACCGGCATAACACAAATGAGGGGAAGAAACATCACTCTTCAGAACACAGGACTCTGTTTGTCCATCCCACGTCCATTCTGTTAAAAGTCAATAAAGTCATGTAAATTAACTATATCTGATTCCAAGCCTCTCCATACAGCCAGCCGCAAACTGGAGGATGAGACGCCAAGGAATGGGACAAGCCAAGGAATGGGACACTTAAAACCCAAGTCAGAGATTTTCCCAGAAAGACAAAATGGATGCAAAAAATCGTCAGTTAAACAAATAAACAAAAATCAATGATGAAGACTTTTCATAATTAAGGCAAGATATTCAAAGATCTGCTATGTTCTGTTTGAGCCTTTGTTGGAGCTGGCTTCCCAAACTAATCCAAGACTAATCAAAATCAACCTCTCTCTAATCAAGTCTGACTTTCTAGCGTGCGTGCACATGGATCATGTGCACGCCATGGCTTGAGTGTGGTGAGAGAGAATGACTTAAGGTGGTTAATTCTCTCCTCCACTGTGTGGGTCCCAATGATCATGGCAAATTCATTTGCCCACTGACCCATCCTGCTGGCTCATGAACTACTATTTAATACTCCCTCTCTCCCCTGTCTCTCCGTTCCTCCTTCCCTTACTCCCTGCCCTATGTGTGTGTGTTGCGGGGGACTACAGGCCAATGTTGAGTGTCTATTTCAATTGTTCTTTTAATTTTCAAGGCAAGGTCTCCCATTAAACCTAACCCTAGTGTGCTGATTTAGAATTTAGTGAGTCTGGGTGTCCAACGAACCCCAAGTATCCACCCATCTCTGCCTCCCCAGCATTGCGATTATGGGCACATGTCACCACAGGCAACATTTTATGTGAGTACAGGAGAGATTTGTACTCAGTTCCTCATGCTCACAATGCTGGCACAGCCAGCGAGCACCTTACCACCTAAGCCATCTTCCAGGACCCAAATTTTTTAAATGAATTTTTCTTCAAAGCAAAGATCCCTATAAATCAAACATTCTGAAGACCCAAGGACTTACTGAAGAACAAAACAAAAACCCTTTTAAAGGTTTATAAAACCAAACTTCAGGAAGTCAGCAGTTTGCCTGGCAACTTCTACCCTTCTGCACCCAAGCACCACTAGGCTATAATTTAGTCTAAATTTTCCTAGGCTGTCAATGAACCAAAAGCTATGAAACTGTGTTAAAATATACCCACTCACTCAAAACACTAAAAGGAAAAAGAAGTATCTTATTTTGTCCTTTCTGCTGGCTGAATCTCATCAAAATACTTAATTTAAGACTGTAAATGTGAATACTTATTTGCTCATCGGGGGTGGCTCAAGATCACTAGTAATTATGCAGAAGCTATATCTTCTGTATGAGAGATTGGCTATTAGTTCATTTTCTAGCATATACATGAGTGACAAATATCGGCTGTGCCTATCAGGGGTTGTGTCCAACAAACGATTGTTATTTAAAGATATCTTTAGCTTCTCAGGAGCATTCAGAAGAGAAAGCCATGTTTATACTAATGCACTTCCCCATCCAAGGACAACTGAGATTGGCCATGCTTGGGTTCTGAGATCAGGGGAGCCTGAGCCTGTATACTTGCTGTTTCTGAGGAGCTTCAGACAGACTTGCCCCATGTAGCTGGTGTTGCCTACACTTGGCTTTTTGACACCAATGAAGTCATGAAAGTTCCCCTCTCTTCTGAAGCAGTCAACTAGAATTCTTAGCTCAGCTGTTATGGGTGGCTTATACCCCTCTACTGCATATGTTACAGTCTTCATTCCTTGATATCTCCAAGTGTGGGAGTATCTGGGGGGCTAGTGCTATGCTTTGAATCTAGAACATGCCCCCAAGGCTCGTGTCTGGGAAACTTGGTCCCCAGGTTACTATGTTAAAGCTATGGAACCTCTAGTAGAGCACTAGAGATGGAGTAGATCACTAGAAAGGTTTTTCTCCTCACTGGTTCTGCCCACAGACTGTGCTTCCCTGCGTTGTGAACTAGCCACCACCCCAGGGTCCCACAGGCAGTGACTGAGTTTCTCTGAATGCTGTGCCTGTCCTCATCATGAACTGAATCTCTCTGAAACCATGAGCCCAAATCAACCCCTCCACAGTTCCGTTGTTTGTGGTGGCGTTGTCTCTGCAAAGAGAAATAAGAAATACAAAGTCTGAAGGGAGTGAGGTAAAAGAAGGCTGGTAGAGTAGGGTCACATCCAGTCTGACAGATGTCTTTATGGAAAGTGAAAATTTGGGTGTAAAAGTGGCACCAAGGAAAAGCTGGGATTACAAGTACCCACCAGCTTGCTTGGCTTTGGTAGCTCTTTTACAAAAGTGGCGGGCACATAGAATCTTCCCTCCGACTGAATCAGGCAATCTTGTAGAATGAGGCATTGGAACTGTTTTTAAATCTGAGGAAGTGGTTCTAACACAGAGGAGACAAGCTGCGAAACAGAAAGTTTCTCCTCTGTGGCACAGCGGTCATTTGGAGAGAAGCGTGCACCATATGAGTCTATGAAGCAGCGGCTTCTCAGTGGGGTCAGCTCCTGAATGACCCTGCTGACCACACATCAGAGGTTCTGCGGGGAGTACCGCTGTGTGCTGGACCTGTCAACTCAGAGGGGAAAGCTCCATCTTGGTAGACCAGCAGAAGCCTGGGGGAACACGGTAACCAGTTCATCTTGGTTTCAAATCCAAAAGGGTCAGACAAACCAGGATATTTGACACACTCCTGAGAGTGAGTGTGCATGTATGGCAGTGGTGCCCCCTGCTTTCACCACTCACAAAGCTTGGAGCCCTCAAACTTCTTCCCTCGGGTTGTCAGAGCCAGGAACAGACTGTCTACTTCGTTGATTGACACTTTCCTAGGATCTGGAGCAACAGGAACAGTTAGATATGTCAACACCAGCTGCAAACAGATTGCAAGCCCAGTAGAAAACCTGCCATCTGGACTAACACATTAAAATTGCTTCGTTGTGACATCCAGCCTGCCCCAAACATCTCTCAGGCATTGCTGCGTCAGATTCAGCGCTGCGGTTTGGATTTACCGTGTTTTAGTAATGAGCCTGCACTACAGACACGAGCTCCTGGCTCTCTGTCTGGGGACAAGGCCTCCAGTATTACTCTCCATACATGTGCGGCCACTTTCCTCTGTGGACCAGAATTTCAAGAGGATATAAATGTGACATTAGAAGGCATCCATCCATAGTGTGAGTATGAGCTTGGCAGTGTGATTATATGGGAACACTTCCCTATTTTTCAATGACACCTACTGAAGTTGTATGATTGATGGGTCATAGTTCATAATTTGCATCAATAATGCAGCAAGTTTTGGGAAATAAGAGCAAATGTATTCAAAGTAATAGTAAATAAATATTCGCAGTAGGGGGATATTTCTGGTCTCTGCATGGTAAGATATGATGGATTCTTTTAGTTAAATTTTTATTGATACATTCAATGTGCATAGTGATGGGTTTCATAAAGACTATTTCTTCCAAGTTTGTCAGTTAGGTATTTTGAGCAAATTCATCCCACATAGCCTTCTCCTTCCCCCTTCCCACCTCATGATGAACATTCTTTTTTAATATCTTTATTAATTCTTTGAGTGTATTGTACAATGCATTTAAATCATATTCACCCCTAATCCTTCCAGATCTGCCTCCACCTCCCTACCCTCCCAACTTCATCCAATGATTGACATTCTTACTTATCTTAAATGGAAAGAGGTTGTTCATATTTACATAACCAGGGGAAAGTGCATAGTTTTCAATTCTCTAAGGCTTTTAGCCAAGAAATGGTTTCAATGTTAAAATTTTGCAGTCTTTTAGAGATTAAAATATTCTAAAGTCTGGTAGACTGTACACAACCCATGCCAGTGAGGGGAGCTGTGATCCTGGTCCCACCACTGACATCTTTGGGACTTTGAACAGGAATTGGAAGCTCATGAAGATTCAGGATCCCACTCTGTGGTGTGGAATGAACTATGAGCAGTATAGCTGGGGGACTAGCTCAGTGAGGAAAGCAGTTTTTATATAAGCGTGAGGATCTGAGTTCAATCCCTAGACTCCCCAAATCAAAAACAATGCTGGGCATAGTAGTATACACTTGTAACCTTAACATTGGGGAAAAGACAGGTAGACATACATGCATATGCACGCACACACACATGCATCCCACATACACGCATGTGCGCCTACACACACACACACGCACCCATGCATATGAATATGTAGGGGAATATTTCTGGTCTCTGCATGGAGACCATATAATAAATGTGTTTATACAGATAGGGGTGTGGGCACAAGAAATGCTATAGACACCGAGCTGGTCTGAATACAGGATGATCAAGTTAGTGAAATCTTCTCTCATAAGGAAGGACGTTCATTTGATTATTTTTTCCTTGTGTAATAGCAGTCCCCTACCCCACTTACCATGAATTAATACAAAGTTCACTATCAACCTCCCATGTCTATGAAATATGCACATATTGATACATTGGATTAATGGTTATTGAAACTCAAAGTTATTCTGGGAATTATGTGTCACAGAAAATAGTTTTGTGATGTCCATCTCATAAAATTATTTTTAAAGGAAAGTCACTATAAGCATATTTATATTTTTAATTAATCAAACCTACTTTATACAAAGGAAATTAAATTTCATACAAATTGGATTCAAGTGTCTCTAATTTCCAACCTTAAGTCTAATTATAATGATGCCATTTATCACAGATACCACAGGCCAAGCACCACCAGATGCTATTAATTTTCATCTTCATCACAGCCTAATGAAGTAGGTGTTCTTACTCAATGATGCTCCATTTAACAGACATAATGAATATCTGAGAAGTGTCACTGTGAGGTCCAAGGTCACAACTGAAAAGTCAACAGAGCCAGTGCAATGACAAGAAGTACCATGACCTTGCCAGGTTCTCCTCACCCTGCTAGTCTATGATTCACAGCACTTCAGGCCTCAGTGTCTTCCTTAGTTTGTAACAGTAACAACAAGACCAAGTCTATGGGTTCTGAGGACTTAAGGTACTAACACTTCAATCCATGTAAGGAGTCCACAAAGGATTTCTGCACATAGTCAATGATCTGTAGCATCAGGTGAAGCTTGGAAGGAGGTCTTGCTTGTATATATACTTAACTGTATAGAATCTCACTGTTCACTAGGTGTCATTAACAAACAAGGACTGGAGAAAGAATCTCCCTTCATTTGAGTCACAATGTTAAAGAAGGCTGAAGCTGACCTGTCCCTGGACTTCTGTGGTGTGGCCCTAAGAGCTGCCTTCACTCCCAGCAAGCCATCTAGATAATAACACCACAGGCTTTTGTTAATCCAACTCAGATAGCTTTGCCCTTCTTATACCCTAGAAATGCCCCATGCTCTGACTGTTAGGTTGTAACATACATAAACTCATCAGGGCAGACGCTCAAAACTCTCAATTGGAGGCTATGGTGTTTCATGCTGTAGAGAACAAGCCCCATCAACCACAAGAGCCAGTTTCTATGACTGGTGGTATGTCCATAGGCAGTGTGCTAGGGGATAGTTTTTTATCAACTTGACATAAACGAGAGTTATCTGGGTAGAGGGAACCACAATAGAGAAAATTTCTCCATCAGCTTGGCCCGCGGGCAAGTCTGTGGGTTATTTTCTTGGTTGATGATTGACATAGGAAGTCCCAGCCCATTGTGGGTGTTTGCCACCCCTAGGCAGGTGATTCTGCATCATGTAAGAAACCAGGCTAAGAACATGCCAGGAAATACTATTTTCCAAGCTTTCTGCTTCAGTTCCTGCCTTGAGTTCCCACCCTGTCATCTCTCATTGATAAACTATGACATGGATATATTTTGGTCATGGTATGTTCTTATCACAGCAATAGAAACCTAACTAGAATAGTCAGAGTGTAACCAAAAACTTGAGAATAAACAATTTTTGAACTATTACATTATAGACTCCTGTAGTGATTTGAATGAGAAGGGCCCCATATGCTCACATGTTTGAATGTTTTGTCCCCGGTTGGTGGAACAGTTTGGGAAGGACTAGGAGGTGTAGCATAGTTGGAGGAGGTGTGTCCCTGGGGAAGGACTTTGAGATTTCAAAAGCCCTCACCATTCCTTCCCAGTTAGCTCTCTCTGCCTCCTACTTAAAGGATAAAGATATAGACTCTCAGCTACTGCTCCAGCACCATGCTTGCCTGCTGCCTTCCACCCAGTCATGATGGTCATGGTCTCGCCCTCTGAAACTGGAAGCCCCCAATAAATTTTTTCTTCTGTAAGTTGCCTTGGCCACAGTGTTTTGTTATGGCAATATGAAGTAACTAAGATAACTTCGAATTACCAGTCCCTAGCCGTGTGAGTTCCCTCTGTACCATGATGGGTAGCATTTTGCTGGCTTAGGGCTGTTTCTTTTAAAGAGTGTTTTTGTATTGTTGCGCAGGATTTTGGCCTGTGTTGGAATTCAGTCTTTGATGGGGTTCTACCTTGGATTGTCGCAAAAATTATTCAAAGGAATGAAAAACAGATAAAATGAGGGATGGCGTGATAGCTCAGTGGGTAAGAGCACTCTCTGTGCAAACATGAGGACCTGAAGTCAGGTCCACAGGATGCATGTAATGGACCCAGTATGGGTCCATTCTTGTAACCCCAGTGCTGATATGGGGTTAAGAGAGGAAGATCACTTAGGCTTGGTAGCCACCAGCCTCGGTTCAAACAAACAAAGAAAACAATGACAAAAACAAAATCTACTGTGAGCTACTGGTTCCGTTAGAAATCCTATCTTAAGGGAATTAAGTAGAAAGCAACAGAAAAAAGACTTCCACACATAATTGTATTAACCAGCGTGTGTGTGTGTCTGTGCACACGTGCATGCATGTGCACATAGATACACACACACACAATAAAATGATGCTTAAAGTAAAAATCAGAATGTTTCCATCAGTGATCATGTTTGAGCCTGGGCACCATGTCTGTGTCTCTCACACATGTCCAGCCTGGATGTGGTGGATGGACGAGCATTTAACGTTATTGCAGCCATAGAAATAACAGTTGCATCCCACTGGAACTGCTGAGATAAATTGAAGAGGCTCAAGAGAACAGAGACAAGATGAGGCATCATGTGTGTACACCCCCACTCCTGACACCAAAGAGTGCTCCCAACCAACTCCTCCTTGTTTGAGAATCATTTTCAGAGCTGTAAGGCAGGATGTGGCTTTACTTTTCATTCCTATTATTTCCTCTCTCACCTCTCTTCCTACTTACTTCCCAAAGAAATGAATTATGCATCTTGTGTTTATCATTAAAGAAAGAAAATTCAATCAAATGCATCCCCAGCTCATCACGCTTGGGTTGATTTACTCTGCACTCACTGCTAACTATTAATAGTCTTATCAGAGAAGATAGAAATATTAGATGCTGCGGTTAGTGGACCAAACAGCTTTAATCAAGCCTGAACTCAATCAATCAAGTGACTAGCAGGCCTGTGTACCTGCTATATACCTTCCCCTCAGCCCTACAAAGGATGCAGTGCCAAGACGAGCCCGTGGTCCTTTCCCACTACCCAGATAACCAGCCACTGCCATCAGAGGCAGAATAAGCTAGTGATCAATGGAAGCAAGCCTGGCACTCACCTGGGTTGCCCTTTCCATCCTCACTGAGTTCCTTTTACTGGTGTCACACTTCTCTGTCTGAAGCATCCTTCATCATGAAGCTGTGCTGGCACGAGCATTTTGCTTTTGGAGATGTTTTATGAAGCAACACCATCAACAACCTGTCAGAATGTAAAATTACTGTGTCTCTTGGCAATGATCACACACAGCAAATACTGCTGTCCTGTTCTTCCCATTACTGTCCCACTTTTTCCATAAAGGAAATATCCTTTTATCCAATTATCTAAATTTTGTCAACTATGAGGTTTTTTTTTAAAGTGGCATTTCCTAAGATAATCTATTATAATGGAATTAACTTCTGTGGGCCCATTATTCTCTTACAGAATGTGGGTTAGTGATATTAGATGTAATGTCTGTCTCCCAGTGGGCACTGTGGGGACTCTTAGAAATGTAGCTGATGTTCCCTTGTGCATTTTAGAGAGGAGAGGAGGAGTCCAGTTTGAGACTGGAGGAGAAGAGATCCAGACAGGCAAGGATGAAAGCCAGATGTTCTGGCCTGTTCTGGAGGTAGGATAGGATGGTTTTCACTTGGGGCCTTTTGAATTTGTAGGAGAAGGAACTCCAGGATAAACTGAACTCTGTTTTTTGGCCAAGTCCTCCTATTTTCAAAGCGTCACTGGCTCATATCCATCCCACAGAATTCTGGGATTCAAGGGGGCAGTCTCTGTCTTCCACTTGGCAGTTGTTGCATCGTCTCCCTTAGGTGGCCCCTCTAACCACTTCTCAGCTGGTACAGGGAGCAGGCCCAAGCCAGGACTGAGTAGGGACGATGCATCTATCTCCTCTCCTGACATCCAGCCACTTGTATGAAATAGTACTATGCCTAGGAGAGTCACACCCCAGACAACAGTGAGAGCCGCCGCAGCCTCTTGGTGACACCTGAGGAGGGCCCTGTGCTGGAGTGGGAACTGCCCTCAGCTGGCTGCTTGAGCTTGATTCTTAGTGTTAGATTATTTGTTACCTTACAAGTCATGTTTCATAAAACTCATGATTATACTTTTAATTGCATTTATTTTGGTTTATTTTCAAATTTAGAGACAGGGCCTCCCTCTTGTAGTGGCATTTCAATTATGTTTTAATAAATAAAGCCTGCCTGAAGATGTGAGAGAAAAACAACCCTATTGGTCAGCCCTACAGACCAGGTAATGATAATGCACACCATCTTTAATCCCAGCAGCCACACTAGTTGCCATAGAAACCAGGCAGTGCCTGCCTTTAATCACGGTGGTGCACACCTTTAATCCCAGTCCTAGAGAGGATGATAAAATGGGAGGAAACAACTCACAACACAGTCTCATTCTGAGATTCCTGGAGGAAGGATCGCCATTTCAGACTGAGGTTGAAGTAAGAGCCAGTGGCTGGCTGTTTTGCTTTTTAGATATTCAGGTTGAACCCCATTTCTGACCCTGAGATTTTATTAATCATGCATCAATTGGTGCACAACTTTTTGTGGCATGAATTTCCAAAAATCTATTTGCCTGAGGATTTTTAGGCACCAGCCCAGGCCAGGGCTGGCATTAGAATTCCAGCTCTAGGGATCAGAACCCAAACTTAGCTATCTGGGTTTGGGAGAAAAACTAAGGTTCCCAGGTCCCATCCATCCCAGCTTATCTTCCATGTAAAGATGGAAAATACACAGAGCATCTGGATACTATATGCTTTTTGTTGCTTTGAATTATTTGACAGCTGAGGAAAAAGCAACAGATGCTAAAAAGACATTTGATTATTAATGCTGCTGGATTAACCCAACCTATACATTTTGGAAATGCCTTAACTTCAAAATCTAAGTCACAAGGTATGTTACTTTGGAGAAGAGATTTTGCTTTTGTTTCCAAAGAAAGTGAGAGGCTGTGGATTCATTCTGGGTTAAGAAATATAAGGTTTGATTAAGGAAGACCCTCTGAAAAATCTCCAATAGGAGTGGATGGTCCAGATGATCCAACATTTCAGGGGACTTTTGTTGGAGTTTCCTCTGAGTTCTACATCGAGAACAGCCTCAAGACTGCTGGCTGAGATGATCAAGCCTCACAGAACTTTCCAGCCAGGACTTGACCATAATTCTAAATTTTCTTTAGGTCCCCATAAGATTATCAGCAGCCCCCCATCAACAGGAAGTAACCTAGAAAACTACATCCATAGTCCCCAAAAACATGGATTATGAATGTTTGTCTTTGTTTAGAATGTTGGTTACAAGTTGTTATGGATAATGGTCAGGAAAAAAGCTAACCAGAGGAGATTAGATTCAGAGTTCTTGTTCTGAAAAGACAATAAGGGGAGGGGGGTAGTGCCATGGGACAATGGTCTTTTACCCTTTAAAGATTTGTCACTTGTATTGGTTTAATAAAATGCTAATTGGCCAGTAGCCAGGCAGAAAGTATAGGCAGGGTGACCAGAACAGGAGAATTCTGGGAAAAGGAAAGGCTTAATCTGCAGTTGTCACTCAGACACACAGGAAGCAAGATGAGAATGCCTCACTGATAAAAGGTACCAAACCACATGGCTAACACAGACAAGAATTATGGGTTAGTTTAAAATATAAGAGTTAGTTAATAAGAAGCCTGAGCCAATGGGCCAATCCGTTTATAATTAATGTAAGCCTCTGTGTATTTCTTTGGGATTGAATGATTGCAGGACCCAGTGGGAAAGAAATCTCTATCAGCACCCTCTCACTCACTATGAAGTGAAAGATGACCTTGAACTTGGATCCCTCCTGCCTCCACCTTCCTAATGCTGAGCTTAAAGGCATGCACCATCAATTAAAGCTTATATGATGCTTTAGATGGATCCCAGGACTTGGGGAATGCTTGTCAAATGCCCTACCAAATGAACTGCATCCCCAGTCCAATTAAGACATATAATTCACTGGGCTAAGTATATTGATAGTATGATGTTACCACTACATTTCTTATTCTAGGACATTTCCATGGCCTCTAAAAGTCATCCCAAACACATTAGTAGTCACTTTACATCTCCTGTTTCTTCCAGACTTTGACAAACACTAATCTATTTTCTCTCTAGGAATTTGCCTATTCTGAATATTGTTTGTCAGCTAAATTAAAAAAAAACCCAAAAACCTGTTTTTTTGTGTCTGACTTCTTAACAGGATGTTTCCAAGAGGCACACATTGTTCTGGCATCTATCCATACTTCACTCCTTGTTACGGCTAGAAAATATTTTACATTGTGGATAGACCATAACTTACTTGCTCTTCATTTAATGGACTGGCTGATTTTCATACTTTTTACCTTTATTTGAGAAGACACAAGTCTCTCTTCTAGGAGCTCACTCCACCACATTATTGATTAACATTGCAAGTGGGCAAAGGGAATGTAGTCGGCGTGCCAGAGCAAAGCAGGTACCATTGGACCTGAAACCCACTCAAACATCAGGATTCCAGCTTGTCACAGGATAACATGTGTCCACCTCCAAAAGAAACTATTCATATCCAGAATTTCATTATTTTTATGATAGCTTCCTGATAGGATTTGTATCTGTGTCACCAGGGAAGAAACATAAGTTAAGAGACATTATTCATCCAAGTCTCAATTCAAATCAGTCAAGGCTTGTTCAGTGTCTAATAGATATTGGGAATAAGTGAGGAAGCCAAATTATCATGGGGTTTAGGGTGCATTTTGTTTTGGCATAATTCCAAATTGAAACTTCGTACTAGCACAAGGAACTCTAATATATTCTGCCCAGATTGAACTATCTATGGGAAGATAAGAAAGAACTTTCCCCAATATATTGAGAACAAACTGTAGACACCATGTCTACGCACCCTGAATCCTGATGCCATTGTGTCCTAAAACAAGATATTCTCTGACTTAACCACTCAGTGCTAAAACTGAGAAACTGTAACTGCAAATCAGTATTGGAATCCGGCCACACTCTGTGCTCCGAGTTCTTCCATTGTCCCTACACCAGGTTATTAAACTACTTCCCTCTTGTAATCCAGTCTAGAATTGCACCACGTTTAGTTGTCACGTGTCTCTTTAACCTCACTTGACCTCAAAGGGTTCCTACATTTCACATGCTGCCTGGCTCTGACCTCTGTAAAGAACACAGTCCAGTTTTGTAGGATGTTGTGCTGAAATCCTCTCCTGGGGAGATGCCCGTGTTTTCAGTGGGGTTATCATGGAAAGTTCTTCACTCAATGCAGTGTGTATTTACTGCTCTTAAATGTTTCTCAAACAACTTTAGTAAAAATATTTACATATTATATCAGAAGTCAGTCTTTCAAATCTATTTTTAGATTTAAGATCGACCTAAATGATCATTATACAAAACAAGGGAAGCTTGGTTGCAAAGTAGAAGCACAAATTAAAGTATACATAGGTTATCACCATCATCATGGTCATCATCATCATCATCATTGCCATCATCATCATCAACAACACCACAACAGGGTCATTAAATTTTCACATTTTCCTGACTCTAAAAACTTGAACAA
Source organism: Bramus lutescens (assembly GCA_001685075.1). Taxonomy (NCBI): domain Eukaryota; kingdom Metazoa; phylum Chordata; class Mammalia; order Rodentia; family Cricetidae; genus Bramus; species Bramus lutescens. The sequence goes on from LOEQ01008131.1 coordinate 38,437, forward strand.
TTTAGCCAGTTGAAAAATAGGAATATACAAGTCAGTGACGAATCGGAAAAGCATGGGTCCATGAGGTCCTTTAGCTGCAAAGATTGTTTAACCTTAAGGCAGCTGCTGTTGGTGAGCATTAATTGCTTGTTCTCCTCTCTCTTTCCTTCTACCTCAATTCATACAATAAACGCCTCCATCAGAGGCGTCAAGCAACAGGGGCAGATCCTCAGAGTTGCTGCAGGATAATGGTGTGCATTCGCCATTCGCAGTAAACAGTTATGATCTCTCTGCATTCCAATGATATTATTAGTAGAGATGAAACACCAGCATGCCCAGCGGCTCTGATGTCTCTCATATTTCTCTCACTTAAGAACCAGCTGCTGGACAATCTTTGTGAGCTGAGCAACTGATGCATTATGGGAAAATTATGTTTTTAATCAATCATCTGCCTAGAGCCACGAAAAGTAATATCTGGCTATGGTTACCTAGACATGATACCATTTAGAAACTCCTTTTGTGTCACAAAGCACCTGGTAATCTTTAAGGGTTTTCTTTTAATGATTTGACTTAAAAAAAGAGGAGAGTATAAACAAATGTGCCTCAGGGGCTGGGAAGATGGCTCAGTGGGTAAAAAAAGTGCTTATGGTGCAGGCATAATGAGCTGAATTTGAATTCCCAGGATCTACGTAAATCCAGACCATTCACTGAAGGCGTAAGTCATAAACAATCCCACACCAGTTGGGAATTAAAGGGGNATTCACTCCTGTTGTGGGAGGAGAGGCGGGGACATAGGAATCATGGGAACTCGTGGGCCAGTGATTTTGGCATAGACAGCAGTGAGCAACAAGTTACCCTCCCTGTGGAAAGGCATGAGGCAAAGACTGGTACACAGGTCGCCTTCTGACATCCACGGGTGTGTGGTAGCATGTGCACGCCCGCATTCAAATAAGTGAATATGCACGCAGATATGCACATGTACATAAGTTTTTTAAAGACCCAGAGAGGCTAGGAATAAAAGCAAATGGGAAAAGATAGACCAAACACAGTGTGAGCATAATAAAGATATGGTAAGGGTCTCTTAATAAATCAAAATGAATAAATAAATTTCAAGGCAAGAATAATTAATAGAGACATACATTTTATGGTGATTGAAAGATCAGTTCATCAGATCATGCTACAATGCAATGCATATGTGACTTTCAAAAGCAACATAAAGGAAAGAGTCAAACCAGGAAAACATGAATTAAAAAAAAGAAAATATGAATGAATGAATGAATGAATGAATGAATGAAGCTGAGAATATAAAGATGGAAGGAAAAAATTAACTACAGAAATTGAAGAAATAGAAAATATTTAAATAATAGGAAAATATAGCAAAGACAGAGAATAGCTCTTTGCATAAGATGGCAACACTAATAATCTCTCAGTAAGACTGATTTGACTTAAAAATATAGTGTGTATGTGTATGTGTGCACATGTGTGTGCCAGTGACCACAGTGGTCAGAATAAGGCTTTGGATTCCCTGGAGCTGGAGTTACAGGAAGTTGTGAGCTTCCTGACATGAGCTCTAGGAACTAAAGTCTGGTCTTCTTCAAGAGGAGCAAGCACGCATACCTGCTGAGCCATGTCAATAGCTGTTTCTTGCTTGAAAGGTGATTATAGAAACTGGACCAGTATGAATCATAGAGAATATGGGATTTATCACAGGTGCTTAACCTTCTCCAGTGGAAGGACATGGCTAAATAATCGAATGAAACCATTTGTCATAATTAGGGTTACTATTGCTGCGAGAGAACATCATAACCAAGGCAACTTATAAAATGAAGAATTTAATTGGGGGCTTGTATACCATTTTAGAGGGTTAATCCATGAATATCATGATAGCAAGCACTGCAGCGGACAGGCAGCAATGGTGCTGGAACAGCAGCTGAGAGCTCACATCTGATCTGCAAGTTGCAAGCTGAGAGGGGCCTGGCATGGGCTTTTAAAATCTCAAATCCCACTCCTACAGACATACCAATTTCAACAAGACCACACCTCCTAATCCTTCCCAAACAGTTCCACTAATTGGGAACCAAGCTTTTAAACATAAGAGCCTAGGGGGCCATTCTTATTCAAACCACATCATTGTTTTAGTGTCTGAGGCCTACAAAGTTATCAGTCAGAAACTAACCTGGACCTTTAATTGGAGAACCCAAGGACACAGTAGAACCCCAGAGAACCAGATGCAATTCAGGGCAGGATCACAAATAATAACACTGTGTCTTTGGCCACCTCTGAGCAGCCAACATCAGTGTCCTCCATGAAGTCCTGGTGCATATGTCTCCAGCTACAAAACACCTTGACCAGGACTGGCATCCCTGAGAGATGAGGATAGTTTTCAGGAAGAAAATTGATTTGCCCACCATGCCTCCAATTTGAATTGCACACAACCACTGGACCCATTTTTTTTTGTTCCGAGACATTGTTCTTCGTACATGTCCCAGCTCCATCATGTCCTCAAAATACCATTCTTTTTTATTCTTGTCATCAGGAATTTATGGCCCAAAATTCTTCACCATGAAGAGATTTTTTTTGCATATAGTAATCATGAGAAGGACCTGTAATTGAGTTTCTTCCTTATCTGTTTATACAAGGAGAACAGAGCCTGCAGAATTATATCTTCATTATGATATTACTCATGCAACTCAGCATGTATTGAAGTCTGTCATGAATTAGGCGAGCAAAGGCCTGATCAAAGAGTTCTACCTAATCTTCCCATTTGCCTCTATGTTCTTTGTTGGTAAACATCAAAAAGTTCAGCACGGAATACAGAGATGCCTTCTCAGAGTCTGCCTGAGATTGTAGTGACAGGATTTCAGTCTCCGGCAAGTCTGGGTTGCAAGATTTGAGGTCTTGAAAAGATAGTTTCTGGATTTTGATGAATCCTTCTCTCTCTCTTTCTTTCCCTCCCTCCCTCCCTCCCTCCCTCCTTCACTGTTCAGGTGATTCTGTGGAGGGTCATGAATCTCATAAGTAGGTGGGTTAGCCTCTGCCCTTGCCTACAAACTGGCTGTCATCAGTTTCCTGTCAGGCAGTTTCCTTTTTTATCATACCTGATAGGGCAATTATTTCTGACTCAAGATAGACCTAGAACACTAGCCACCTGCTGGTGTCTACTATCACACTTCATGTCCTTAGGCAAAATTAACATGTGTGCCAGTGTTCAAACAGAAAGCTTAAGAAATCCTCTCAAGGAAGTGCTAACTATTCCTTGGCTAAGGAGTCCCAAAGTCACCAGCTGAAGAACAACTTGTCACAGATGAGAAGCATCCAGAGAATTCCAGGAAGAGGGAAAGCTCACACAAGGTGGGCAGCTATGCAAACACTATCCAAGGGAAGCTACAAAAAAGAGTCAATGAACCTCTCTTGCCCTAGAATTAATTACAATGTTAAAGCCTGACAGCTTGATTTTATATTACAGCTTTCTTCAATTAAATCTCTATTTCTTTCCATCTTACTTCATGTCATCCCACTAATTGGTTTCAGCCTCTACTTTTGCCAATCGCCACCACTGTGCTCTTTTTTAATGCGCTCTTCTAAAAGAAAATTGATAATGTAATTTGACTCCTATCTCATATTGCTTCATTGTTTTCTGGGGAGATGGGTGCCAGAGAGGGTAGAGGGGAGATAACTGATCAACAAAGCCCAAAGACAAGCACAATAGAATTAGGTTTTTTGCAGTGTGCTGGGGGATGCTTGCTGGGCCAGGATGTACCTAGCATTCCAAGCTCTTCTTTATTTGGCCAAGGAATTGTGCACTCACTATGCTCCGAACCCTATTGCAGATGCTTCAATGTCTGTGCAGGACCATTGAGTATCCCAAGAGCATCCCTGACTTCACCAGTGAGGGCAGAACTACTGTTCACTGCGAGGCAGCAAAAAGCATATGCTTCTGGTGACCTTTGCCTCAGATAGCTCATTGCTTGTCACACAAGCAATCATTTATTAAATTCACTTCAATCACGTGAACTTGCTAATAACCATTAGCCCCCAATTACTGTGTGCAGGTTCTCCTCTGAGTACGTTACCTGTAGCAGCTTACCCAGTGCTTGCAGCAGCTCTGACAGATAAAGAAACTGAGGCAGAGCTCTGGGTGACTGTTAGGTAGAACCAGGGTTTGAACTGGACAGTCGGAACTAGACCACATACGTTTAACAACTACTTCCTTCTGCGCCTTGTCTGTGAATGCAGAGTTTACGGACACCGGCTTCGGGTAGGCTTCTTCAAGAGTTGCTGTGGCCTCACATTCTCATTGATGCTATTCTCCTTTTCCTCTGCTACAAGCTTTCTTCCCAATTATACAAAGAAAAATTAGTAGAAGGGTCGTCACATTTGCCAAATAATCAGGTTGATGTGTGCCAAACACATTTATTGTGCGGGAAAAGATACGAACCCTGGTACACTTTCTCAATTCCAAGGCAGAGCATTGTTAGAAGAAAATGTGCTTTGTGGTTATGAGGATGAAACCGTAGTTTGTATTGATTTTAGTAAGGCGGGCAGTTGAAAACATCTTTAATTACCTGGTCCCGGGGGTTCTGTTAGACAGAGTTGGTCCTTTCTTTAGCGGATGCTTTCTCAGTTCGTTTCTATTGATGGTGGGATGATCAATAGGTAAATATAGTCCTAAGTAATAAATAATGCTTGTTTAGGGGATTCAATAATTGAGGATAATAAAATACTTTTTTCACTGCCTATATCATTAATATCAGTCATTCTCAATGGAGAATGACTTTGCTCCTCAAGGATATTAGGCAATGCCTAGGCTGATGGTCTCAGCTGGGACAAAGAAACCTAGAGCCCAGGGTTGCTCCTTAGCACCATACAGTGCTCAATACAATTTTTATTCGTTATTGTCCACATTGCCATTATATACCTAACAAAGGGTATTTTAGGGAGAAAGGGTTTATCCTGGCTTACAGGATGAGGAAATCATCCCATCAAGCTGGAAGAAACATGGTGGCAGGTGGGGAAGGCATGTTGACAAGTGCTGGTCACATGGTACAATCGAGAAGCAGAGAGAGATGAATGCTGGTGTTTAGCTTTCTTTCCTTTCCATGCAGGCCAGGACCCCAAAGGAATGGCACTGCCCCCTTTGAGAGTGGGTCTCCCAGCATCAGCTAACCTCATCTGAAAAATCAGATCGACCCAAGGGTGTTTTTCATGGTTACCCTAGATATCAAGTCCATAATCCAGTTTAACCACCACATCAGTCCTCACAAAATAATGACTGGGTTCAAAACACCAGTGGTGGGGATGGAGAGATGGCTCAGTGGTGAAGAGCACATGTTGTTCTTGGAGAGGTTCAGTTCTCAGCACCCACATGGTGGATCACAACAATAGGTAACTCCAGTTCTAGGGAATCCAACACCCTCTTCTGAATGCCAAGGGCAGCAAGCACATACATGGTACATACACATGGCACACATGCATGCAGACAAAATGCCCATACACATAAAATAAGATAATTAACTCCATAATGTTTTTGATGTATCAGTAGTACCAAAGCTAAGAAATTCCAATTTATAACTGTACCAACAAAAGGCAAATAGTAATAAGAAAGTAAATAGTGGTTTCATGACCCAGAAAATACTTCACAATAATAGCTTGATCTTGGTATCTGCATGCAGTAATATCGAAATTTTGGAATGGATTATAATAGTTCATTACTTAAAGACAATGCCAGGGTTATCATCATTGTAGGAAACTTTCCTAGCTCTAGTTATTTTGAGCAGATAATCTTGAACAACAAGAATGTACTTCTGGGACTCTGGAAATTCTCGGATAATGTGTGGTCTTAGCATTAGCATAACAAACTTGCTCTTCAACCTTAAGACAAGTGGATTCTCAAGCAGCAGTGACATCCACAATTAACGTTATGGCTCTGGGCAGGTCTTTTAAGCCTCATGCTTTACAATGGAAATAACAGAAAAATATTTGGGACATTAAGGTAATGGAATCTAGTAAAGCACATTAGCCTCTTATTAAATATAGCATGCTATCTGGAAGAAGCTTTTACTAGGACATCTATTATTGTAAGAGAAAATAGACACCTCAAATGGCCATAGGAAATTGCCCAATAATGTTTAAATGCTCAATAACAAGACCTAAAATAGTTATGCCTGATTCAATTCAATCCAAGACTTAGCCACTTTTTCTAATCAAGCAAAATTACATGAATTAGATGCTCTTGATAAAATCCAGGAAGTGGATGATGGTATTGCATCTGGAGCTGTCTCGATTACTAATGCTGCACAGCTAAGAGATGAAAAACTAGCTCAATAAGTTCTAAATGAGATCAGAACAAACAGAAATAGATATGAGGAGACAGAAAAGCATATAAAGCCATCTTAAATTCAGGAAACCCAATGAGAAGAAAAGAAATATTTACTTCATGAATCAAGGGAGGGCATTCTTCTCTATGGGTTCTGTTGTATGAACTCAGTTCATATGTTCTGTTGCATGAACTTGGTTCAAGCGTTCTATTGTATGAACTCATCTCATACAATAATAAAATAAAAGGAACGTATTTTGCTAAAAACAAAGCCTTATTAAATAGCTAAAGGCATGGAAATAGGACAAACTGTGTGTGTGTGTGTGTGTGTGTAGCTGTGTGTGTGTGTGTGTGTGTGTAAGCCAGAGCTCAAGTGGGGTGTCTTTCTCAGTTTTCTCCATCTGACTTTTTGAGACAGGTATTCTCACTTTTGCCAGGAACTCATCAATTCAGCTAAGCTAATTGGACTACAAGCTCCAGGAATCTGTCTCCACCTCCCCAGATGTGAGTTTCCAAGCATACCCTTGACATTTGTAACGTGGGTTATGGGGAGCGAGCTCAGGTCCTCGTGTCTGGACAGACAGCACTATACTGGCTGGACTATCGTCTCAGCTCAAAAGGACAAATGACGTTTTTCAGGCAAGCAAAATGCCCAAAAGAATAATTTTGATGGCATAATTTGATTTGGCTAGCTCACCCCTCCTGTGCTCATGTCTGCATCTATCCTCTCCTGTGGTACACAAAAACCCCAAATCAGCAGAACTCCACAGACAGCAAATGTTCAGACCTTCCATGTGCCATTTCCAGCTACCCCATCCCTTTGTCTCTTCACCGACTTTTCTACAAAATTTCTTTTCTGCCCCCCACTTCTCTCTCCCTCTTTCTGCCCCTCTGTCTGTCTGTCTGTCTCTCTCTAGCTGTCTTATTTTTCCTTTTCTGCAGAAACCTTCCCCGCACTTCCCCAGCTGGATCCTAGCCAGCTCAGCAGCTGCCCCCAGAGCCTCCCTAACTTCCTCAGATAAAGGGATGTCCTTCCTCACCTTGTGTCCCCATGCTCCATCCGGGCATTTCTACAGTCATATTTTGATTGTATTCTAGATAAATCTGTCCACAGCACACGTTCTCAGCCAACATCACAGCTTAGTAGGAAAGGGAGGAGAGATGCAGGCAACTCTTATTTTCATTATCCATGGGGCAGGGGCTATGGTCCAAGGTTCACCAACACCCTTCCCTCTTCCACTTACTGCAAACTCTGAGAAGTCAGAATACTCCTTTGACTGTAAGGGAAACTGAGGTTCAAGGAGGTCTATTATTCTTTCTCTACTCATTATGATCATGGTCTCTCTAATAGCTCTGGATATTATGGATAGAACTCAGAGAATAAAAAGTGGCATGTTGCTAATTACAGCTTGTCTGGATACTTGCAACCTTGACACCAAGAAAGTAAATTCTACAGAGTGATCTTAGCATTGGTAAGTGAAAGGCAAAGCGTCCAACTGCTTCTGGTATTCCTGGAGCCTTGCCCCAGGCCACTAGATGAGCCCCAGGCTGATCAACAAACTTACCCAGGCCTCAACTTCCTGTCTCCCTTCTCAGAAGCAGGTTCACTCAACAGGCCCCTATGCTGGGCCAACTTCATGGTATGTGTATAATTATCATGACAGGCTCTAGCATTTGTGTACTTTTGTAAACAGCCTTCGACTCACACTATTCTTTTAAGAATGCATTTATACCAAATGCAGCCATGATCATGGGAGATGTCTTTGGCCCACTTCTTCCCCTCTCCACTGTCACTCTCCCATGATTGTCCCCACGCCAGCCCCATTGGCCTCTTGGTCATCCCACAAATGCACTGAGCATCCTTGAGCCTAGGTCTCTGCAGGGGTCATTCCCTCTATCAGAATGTTATTCCCTTGCATGGCCACATGGCCAGATTGACTTCGCCCTGCTCAGGCACTAGCTCGCCTGATGAGGACCTTCAGGGTACCCACTTCCTTCTCCTACTGTCACAACCCCCACATGCCTGAGCCCCTGCGCCTGGCCTGTTTAATTCTACGTAGCTTTCTTACTTTATCTTATCTTTCTTTCCTCCCTCCATTCACTTATTCCCTCTGAGAGCAAGAAGCCTTCTATCTCTTTTTACATCCCTTTCCTAAATGTGTAGAAGGTGCTCCCTAAATAACTGTTGATGACAGAACCCTCTTAGCATAGCTCCTCAGCTTGGGACGTTCCCCTTATGGCAGGTGTTAGTGAAAATGATGTCCTCCTGAATCCATATTTGCCAAGAAGAGGTGGTGCCTTTAAGAGACAAGGAAGGCACTGGGGCTCTACCCCCAGGAACAGGATTTGGGCCCTTTTGAAAGAGCCCTATGGTAACAGACAGAAGCTGTGTGTCCTTCTACCTCCTGACGTCCACACGGTGTTCACCCCTTCTGCTACATTATCCAGTGGTATGTTACAATTATGCCAGCAGCTTCAGACTATCTTATCTCAGAAATAGAAGCTAGGATGCGGTTTTGTATTCGTTTTTGGTCGCTGCTATGGAAAGTACTGAGTCTGGTAGCTTAACAGCACAGTTCACTCCTGCTGTCTGGGGGTCAGAGTCTGGTAGGAGCTTATATGGGCTAAAGTCCAGGCCACATTCTGCTGCGCTTATTCTGGTGACCCCCGGTGAGACTTTACATTCTCAAGGAATGGGCTGCTTTCCTGCAACTCAAGGCTCTATTGATCTCACCCAATTAATTCTGGGTGATATTTTCATTTCTTGATCCTTCATCTCATCTGCAAGATTCCTCTTGAAGTTAATGGTTGATAGGATTTGGTAATCACGGCATGGATGTCCTTGGAGAATAGGATTTGGCAGTCAGTGCATGGATGTCCTTGAGGAGGACACACTGTTGGCACCCCAGGCAAAAGCTATTCACATTTATCTTTAAAATTACTTAACTAATAATGGAATATTTACAGTACATAAGGAGGGGAAAAAAGTATTTCCTTCTACCTAAATGAGAAAACAATACATTGCAGCATGCATTTGGATGCCTCTCAACATCCAGAGAAAGAAAACCTTGAAAATGCTGCATCCTGTCGACCTGTGGTTTCTTCCCTTCTCATTCCCCTTCAGAGCGTCTGCTGTTCTGAGGCTGATGGGTGTGTAACCATGAGTATGTGGTTTCTGTCCCTACAATAGTAGATATACTATTGGTTTTGCGTGTTTTAAATTTTATATGAATAATACAATAGTGTTCATCTCAAATTACACTCCTTAGCATTACATAGATCTAGTCAAGGCTTCCCTGAAATTACAAGACCTTGAATTTTCCATCCCCCCTCTTGTATGTGGTTTCCGTTAACCTGCTAGGGAACGACAGAGCACTGAGCACCCAGGGGTGTAGGTCTCTGAAATAAGTGGTCCCTTGAGCCCATCAGTCTCTCCAGCAATGACAGAGTCCTCATTCCCATGCATCCTTGCCAGTGCTTTGTCAATCACCCTAAACTCATGTGTGTGATGGTTTGAGAATATTTTACAGGTTTCTTGGCTATGAAGATTTTCTCCTCAAAGAAATTCATCTTATTGTCCTCATATTTCTATTGAATTTGCCCTTTATTTTTCTTTCAAATCAGGGTGTCATGTCATCCAAGCCAGCCTCCAACTTACTATGTGGCTCTAAATTCCCGAATTCTGGAATTAGAGGTGGGCACTACCACACCTACTCTGTGCAGTGCTGGGTCTCAAGCCTGGGGTTTTGTGTACGCCAGGCAGGTACTCTTCCAAGCTTTCTTTATTTTGTGTATGTGAATGTTTTGCCTGCATATATATTTGTGCACCATGTGCATTACTGGTACCCTTGAAGGTCAAAAGAGGTGTCAGGGCCCCGTAACATGGACAGTTACAATTTACCATGTAGGTGCTGGGAACCAGACATAGGTCCCTTGAAAGAACTATAACTGTTCTTAACCACTGCGACATCTCTCTGGACCCTAAAATAGAAATTCTTTATAAATTTTGCCTATTGATATTTGTGTATGTCACACAGATCTCCAAAACTATTTTATGTTTTCACACTTTTGCTGCCTCTTTGTACAGGAGTTAATGACTTTGACTGTACAACTTTATCACTTTTATCTGTGAACCATGCTTTTTCTATCACTAAAAATAATTGTACAAATCTGTTTACACCATTTTCATAAAGACACTTACCAGTCAACTTCTGATAATTTCAATCTTGTGTTTGATGTTAAATCTTTTGCACTATGCAAATTATCTTTAGCATGATGGAAGGCTACTATTAATATCCTATAGGATAGCAACAGTGGTGTGATATAATGCTACCTTCTTCCAGAGTAATGATTCACTACTGTACTAGGGTCTAGTGTCTCCCTCCTGATTTAAAACTGCCTCTGTTAAGTACCAAGCTTGCACACAGACTGAAGTTCTGTATCCAGGGTGCCTGGCTCATTTCATGGGCCTTTTTGAAAGCCTACAGTTGAAGCTGTACTGTTTCTTTCAAGGTGTGTTGTGGGCTTTGATGTGAAGAAAGAACCTTTAGGTCATGGAGAGGTGGCTCAGTGGTTAGTCCACTGCTCTTGCAGAGAATTCAGGTTCAATTCCCAGCATCCATGTAGGGTGGTCCACCACTACCTAAAACACCAGCTTCTGATGTGCTCGACTGGTCTCCACAGGTATCTGCATATATGTTACACACACACACACACACACACACACACACACACACGCACACACACGCACCACAAACTAAAAATAAATCTTTAAATAAAAGAAGCCAAATTCCATCTGCCATCCCAACATTTTCCTTTGGAGAAACTTATTTCATGTCTGTCTTGACATATTTCTATCCTTCCCTCTTACACGTTGATGTGGGAAGTCCTTCTGTATATGTGTTGCTTTTATTGGTTAGTTAATAAAGAAGCTGCTTTTGGTTAATGGCTTAGTAGAACATATCCAGGCTGGGAAAGATAGAGAGAGAGAGTAGAGAGTAGGCAGAGTCAAAGAGAAACCATGTAGCTGCCACAGGAGACAGATGCCTTGAGCCCACCAAAACTTTGCTGGTAGGCCATGACCTTGTGGTGATGCACAGATTAATGGAGA
>LOEQ01008132.1:1110-19216 GCA_001685075.1 Bramus lutescens
TATTATTATTATTATTATTATTATTATTATTATTGCTGTGTAGTACTCCATTGTAACAGCAGCACATATGGTCAGACTTCAAATGGTCACGCGGTGGCCTGCAACTCATGATCCTAGAACCAACCAGTTTGACTACTAACCTGGCAGTCACCTCACAACACTGTGCCTCTAGAGAAACTATTAAACATTTTACAGCCTGGAATCTCACACAGGGATCAGTAGAGTCAGTAATCTGCCCTCATAGCCTCCAGTCTCCTCCCACTGGGCTGCTCAGGAACCTTGGACTTCTTGTCACCCAGAGGGCACAATCTGTTCACTTGCCTAGCTGTTAGCCACTCCACCTATGAGATCATGAGTAGCATGTGTCATTCTGAGATCTCATGCCCAAGTAGAGTCACTCATAGCAGCCTCCATCCCACCAAAAGCTACCTGAGGACTATGAGGAATCCTGTGCCTTGAACCCACAGACATTTTCCATTTCTGCTATGACTCTGTCCTCTGCCACCAAAAGATTACATGTAGAGCCCAGCAAGTCTTTCCTCCACTTCTGAAGACTATCTAGGAGAATATTCTAATATTACAGAAAGTTTTCTCCTGGGCTCAGAATTTTCACTTACCCCAATCTATGCTGGAACCCTTTTCTGATACCCATTCACACAACATAGTTTCTCGTAACTAGAATCCAAAGCACTATTGGCCAATCCACGAACTGGTAAAATCGAGTAACTACAATTATATACAAATGCCCAGTCAACCAAGGTGAGACCAGAAATCCTTATCAAGAAAGAAAAACATCTATTTAACTCTAGATGCCTAGATCTCATTGCAAAAAAATCAAACAACATGTAAAACAAAAACAATATGCTTGCTCTAGAAACTAGAAAATCACTGTAATATCCCACGTGGAAAGTAGCTTAGTAATAAGGCAATGATTTCAAAATGGTAATTATAAATATATTAAAGAAACTTAAAGTTTATACAACTAATGTCAAAATAAAGTACTCAAAATGAAGGTAAATGAAATAGGGACAACAATTCAAGATTTTGAAATTAGAATTAATAATGATTGAAATATCTTTAAAAAACTAAAATAAAATTCAAAACAACAACAGATACCCTTATGAAATCAAAGAAAAGCCTCATCAGTAATAGTTGTATCAAGTAAAATAGAGAATATCTGATATTGGAGACAAAATAAAAGAACTGGATTACTCAGTCAAAGTTGTTAAATCTAAAAGCAAAAAAAAAAAAAGACCAAAACAAAAACAAATTACCACCTTGGAAAAAGCAGGAAATGTGAATTACAGGTGTAGAAGTAAAAGACACAGGAAATATTATGAAAAAAAAATTTGGAAGAGAAAATTTTCTAATCTAAGAGACATCTATTTATGCTTCAAGAGACAAAAAAGAACACAAAATACATAGGATTTAAAACAAACCTCACAAGTCATATAATAATCAAATACTAAATGTACAGAACAAATAATGGACATTTAAAACTGAAAAACTGAAAGAACATGTCATATATAAAAATAATCACTTCAGAATATCATATTACTTCAAAGGAGATGTTAGAAACCAGAAGACGCTGGGATGGTGTTCTACAAGTTATGAAAGAATCACAGACACCAACTTAGATGATTATGCACAGAAAAAGTCAGTTATAATAGAAAAATGAAATGATTTCCATGAGGAAAATAGATGTGAGAGATTTGTAACTAATGAGGCAGCTCTACAGAGGATACACACTAGAAGGAGCATATCAGTGTGAAGAGAAGATTAAACATACCCACAAGAACACAGACAAAAATAAACAATTCCAGAACAGTTAAACAAAAATGATCTTAAAAAGCACCAGCATAATAATATAACAGAAATCAATAAGCATTTTCAATAGTAGTATTCACTGTTAATTGTCCCCAATAATATAACACATGGAGAAAAAAGTAGATGTGGTTATTATACCTTCCAAAATAGACTTACACACACACACGCACACGCATGCGCACACACATACACACACACACACACAACACACACACTTCAGAAGAGGTTGGGGAAGATCTTTCATATTCATCAAAAGGAAAAAAACCACATTTAAACACAGTGGTGCCAAATTTCATCAAAGAGATGCTATTCCATACAAAACCCCAGACTGCACTCAAAACAGTGAGGGTGGGTTACACCTAGATTCCACTATCACCAATAAACAGTTAGCCAGACAAATGCTAAATAGAAAAGATCTGCAGTTAAATGACAACATTTAAAAAAATGGATGCAAAAGATACTTTCAGAATATTTCAACTAAACACTAAAGAATACATTTTCTTCTTAGAAGAAAAAGAACTTTCTCCAAAGTCAATCACATATGAGGAAACAAAGCAATCTCAACAAATGCAAGAAAATTGAAATAACACCACGAAATTCTGATAATGAATCAACAAATCTGAATCTCAACAGCAATAGAAACTACAAAATGTTTACAAATCATGGAAAAAAATAAGACACTATTGAAAGAAAATTGGGCCAAGGAAAACTCAAGTTAGAACTTTAAAAATTCTTAGAATTAAGAAAAATTACTTAGAATTAAGTAGAAATTAAAGTAAAAATTACAACATACAAGAATTGATATAACATAATAAAAATAGAAAGAAAGTTAATAGGACTAAAGACATCTATCAAATTACTTACAAAATCTAATATTAACTTACTGATGCCTCTGAAGGCTTAGGAAATAGAAAAATAACAGTTCTCCCAACCAGTACAGAAGAAGAGAAACTCAAAATAATGGCTGAAATTAATAAAATTGAAATATAAAAAATACAAAAAAAGTGAATTGAAAACTTAGTTCGTTAAAAAGGATGACAAGATTGATAAACCTGCAGTCAAATTAACCAAAAGAAAGAGAGAAAGAATATAAATAAATAAAATCCGAAATGAAAAGAAAAACACACAACAAACACTAAGACTATTCAAAACACCATAAGGACATTCGTTAATAACTTATACTTTAATAATCTATATTAAACTGGGAAATATAAAAGAAGTAGATTAATGTCTAAACATATATTACCTAAATTTTTTATATTTTTACTTATTTTTATAATTTTACATTCCAACCAGTTTTTCCTTCTACCCTTTCTCCTGTCCCCACTCACCTTTCTCCTAAATCACACCCCACCAACTCCTCCCAATGAGTAAGGGCCAGTCAACAAAGACTGGCACATTAAGTTGGGTCAGGACCAAGACCCCCTCTACTGCATTAAGGTTGAGCTTGGCATCCCACCATAGAGAAAAGGATAGATCCTGGTTCTATTGCCAAGGCTGTCTCAGATAGTCCAAGTGTCACCACTTTCTCCCAATATGGAGGAACTAATTCAGTTCCATGGAGACTACACAGCTGTCCATCTAGAGTTCCTAAGTTTCCGTGACCTTGGGTCAGTTGTCTCTGTAGATTTCTCCATCATGATCTTGACCTCCTGAGCTCATGCATTCCCTTCTTCCTCTCTTCGATTGGATTTCCAGAGCTTGGACTGCATCTGGTCCCATCAGCTTCTAGATAAAGGCTCTGTGGTGACAGATGGTGTATTCGCCAATCTGATTACAGGAGAAGGCTAGTTTGGGCACCCCTTCCAATGTTGCTAAAATTCTTGGGAATTTCCCTAGGACCAGGTTTCTTCATAACCCCAAGATCAAGTAAATAATTTATAAATATCCATAATAATATATGAAACAGAAGCAATAATTGTTTTAAAAAATCTGCAAACTAAAAAGCATCTAGGGACAGATAGATATAATGGAAAATTCTTTAGTACTTCTAATGAGAGTTAAGACCAATATTTTTCAAAGCATTTCAGGATTACAAAAGAAAGTAACATTTTCAATTGCTTTTCATGAGTCTAGTATTACCTAATACTAAAATCATACAAAAAGCCAACAAATTAGAGCAATCTCTTTGTTAAAAGTATATCCAAAATTTTTAATACATTTTAAAACAAGCTTTTAAAAAATGAGTCTGTAAAATTATGAAATATTATAGAATTAAAATAAACATAATAGTATTGAACTTAAAAGAATTGTAAACTGAATTTAAAGTCCCACCAAAAGTATTATTTATAATACTTAATGCCAGAGATTCAAGAATGGTTAAATATTTATAAATACAATCACATATATTAAAGGGCAGAAACCACACAAAAACCTCTTCATATGCAAAAAAAAAATGCCTTTGACAAAGTCTACCAGCACTTGATGATAAAAGTACAAGAGAATCTAAGAATATAAAGGACATACTTTACATAATGCTGAAAATAAACAATCCCATGTACAACATTAAGGTAAAAAAAAAACAAAGCATTTCCTCTAATATCAGGAGAAAGACAAGAATGTTCACTTTCTCTACTCCTGTTCAGTATATAATGCTTGAAGTATTAATTATATTAATAGATAAGTAGATAAAAACACTTAAACAGGAAAGGAAGTAATAAAGATATCCTTATTTGCATTTAATATGATTCTGTATATAAAAGAGCTAAAAAAACTCTATCAGAAATCTCCTGAAGCAGATTAGTATATTCAGCAAAGTAGTAGAATACAAAATTTGTAGGAAAAAACAATAGCCTTTCTATATACTAATAGCAAACATCCCAAGGAAAAAAAAATAAGGGAAATAATACCATTCATAATACCCTGAAGTTTTAAATAAAAAATTAATTTAACAAAGGATCTGAAAGATCTGTATAATAAAATTTTAAGACATTAAATAAATAAATATGATATCAGAAGCTGAAAAGGCCTCCCATGATCATAGATTTGTAGGTTTAACAATGTGAAAATGAACATAGTGAAGTGGTTGGATACAAGGTTAACTAAAAATAATTATAATTTACAAATTATAATATACAATATATAAATAATAAATAGGTTGAGAAAGAAATCATGGGAGCCACACCTTTCACAATAGCCACAAATAATGTAAAATATCTTGTGGTAACCAGAACCAAGCAAGTGAAAGACCTATATGACAAGAACTTCAAGTCTATGAAGAAAGAATTTGAAGAAGATATCAGAAGATGAAGAACTCTCCTATGCTCATGGATCGGTAGGATTAACATAGGAAAAATGACCATCTTATCAAACACAATCTATACATTCAAAGCAATTCCCACCAAAATTCCAACACAACTCGTTAAAGACCTTGAAAGAACAATACTCAGCTTCATATGGAAAAAACAAAATACCCATGCTAGTTAAAACAATCCTGTATGAAAAAAGAACTTCTAGAGTTATCACCATCCTGATTTCAAGTTATACTATAGAACTATAGCAATAAAAACAGAATGTTATAGACATAAAACAGAGAGATAGATCAATAGAATTGAATTTAATTGAAGACCCAGAGGGAAATCCAGACACCCAATTTTTGTCAAAGAAGCCAAATTACAAAATGGAATAAAGGAAGCATTTTTAATGAAAGGTGCTGTGTTGTAGGGATTGTTGATGGAATGAGGGCCTGCTTTTGGTCCTGGCCGCCTGGGTAGCTTAACCCCTGAAATAATCACAGAGAAACTATATTAATTAAATCACTGCCTGGCCCATTATCTCTAGCCTCTTATTGGCTAACTGTCACATCTTGATTTAACTCATTTCTAATAATTTGTATAACACCACGAGGTCATGGCTTACCAGGAAAGATTCAGCATGTCTGACCTGGCAGAACCATGGCAGCTCTCTCACTCTGCTTTCTTTTTGCCAGCATTCAGTTCTGTCTACCCCACCTACCTAAGTTCTGTCCTATCAAAAGGCCAAGGCAGTTTCTTTATTCAACCAATGAAAATAACACATAGACAGAAGGACCTCCTACACCAGTGCTGGTATAACTGGATTCCAGCATGTATAATAATGCAAATAGATCCATATCTATCACCCTGCACAAAACTCAAGTCCAAGACGATCAAAGACTTCAACATAAACCCAGATACACTGAAGCTGATAGAAGAGAAAATGAGAAGTAACCATGAATGAATTGGCATGGGAGAAAACTTCCTAAATATAACACCAGTGGCACAAACTTTAAGAGAAATGATTAATAAATGGGACCTTATGAAACTGAAAAGCTTCTGTAAGGCAAAGGACATTATCAGTAGGAAAACATAATTTCTTCACACAATAGGAAAAGATCTCCATCAACTCTACAACTGACAGAGGACTAATTTCCAAAATATATAAAGAACTCAAGAAACTAGACGTCAACAAACCAAATAATCCAGTTTTTTTTTTAAAGGGACAGACTTCAAAAGAGAATTCTCAACAGAAGATTCTCAAAAGTCAGAGACTTAGGTAAAAAATATTCAACATCTTTAGCTATTAGACAACAGCAAATCAAATGACTTACACTTGTTAGAATGGCTAATATCAAGCACACAGTTGATAATTTATGCTGGAGAGGATGCGAAACAAGGGGGCATTCCTCCTTTGCTGGTAGAAGTGAAAACCTATACAGCTACTTTGGAAATCAAATTTGTAGTTTCTCAGAAAATTGGAAACTAGCCTAGCTCAAGATCCAGCTATACCACTCTTGGGCATATACCGAAAGGATGCTCAATCATACCACAAGGACACTTGCTCAACTATATTCATAGCAGTTTTATTTGTAATAACTAGAACCTGAAAACCACCTAGGAATAGATAAAGAAAATGTGGTACATTTTCACAATAGAATATTACTTGGCTGTTAAAACCAATGGCATCATGAAATCTGAAGGCAAATGGATGGAGTTAGAAAAAAAAATCATCCTGAGTGAAGTAACCGTGAACCAGAAGACAAACATGGTATGTTTTCACATGTAAGTGGATATTAGCTGCTAAGTAAAGAATAACCATGCTGCAATCCAAAGACCCAGAGAGGCTAAGTAGCAAGGAGGGTTAATGGAGGGGACATTGATTTCCCTTGGAACAGGAAATAAAAGAGGCCTTATGGGTGGACTGGAGGCAGGAGGGCATGAGAACATGAAGGATCAGATCTTTCATGGTTGGAGGGCAGAGTATTGACAGAGATGACTGGAAGAGGTGACATTTCAGAATCAGACAGGAAGCGGTGCAAGAGAATCTTCCAGGAATCTATTCGGTTGACCTCAGCTAAGACTCTTAGCAACAGTGGATGCATAACCTGAACTGGCCACCTACTGTGACCAGATTGGTGACTACCTCAATTGTCATCAGAGAGCCTTCATCCAGTAACTTATGAAAACAGATGCAAAGATCCACAGCCAAATACTAGGTTGAGCTCTGGGAATCCTGCTGAAGAGAGGGAGGAGGGATTGTAGAAGCTAAAGGGGTCAAGGGCATAACAAACCAACAGAAACATCTAACATGGGCTCAAAGGAGTTCACAGAGATTGAACTGACAGTCGGGGAGCCTTCATGGGACTTGCCAAAGACCTTCACACATATGTGACAGCCATGCAGCTTGGAAGTGGGACTACTAACAGGTGCAGGGACTGTCCCTAATGCCTTAGCTGACTTTTGAGAACCTATTCTTCATACTGGGTAAGCTTGCCCAGTTTTAGGAAGAGGGAAAGTGCTTATTCTTACTTCAACTTAATATGCCATGCTTTGTTGATGCCCATGAGATATCAGGGTATATTTGGTAAGTAGGGAGATTAGGTAACAGGAGGTTGGGTAAGTGGGGAGATGGTTGAGTATTTGGGACGAGCTGGAGTAGGGATGAATATGATCAAAATGCATTGCATGGAATTCTGAAAAAAAATCATTGTTTTTTAAAAGGGGGCTTGGTCAAGCATTATTAATGCTATTTGTCTTTTGCTGGTTAATCTGATGTTTCTTTAATATTTTTATGTATTTTGGATTCAAGATCTAACTATATAGCCCGGACAAGTTTTATACTTAAGATCCACCAAGCTCAGCCTCCTGAGTACTGGCACTGCAGGTATGTACCACTGGGTCCACTAGTTTTTAATCTTTCTCTATTTAATTTTCCTTTCTTTTAAGTAATTTTTACCTTAGAATATAAAGCAACGAATTTAATTGTGGTATTTCATACCCATGTGTCATTGTAGTCAAACCCAATTTACATTCCCCAAAGCACCAAGCTGTGCTGGCCCTCTTCCTTCTAGACAGTGTCCTGGTCTGCGTCAGTGTCACGTGTGTTCTTTCTCTCTTCCTACTTCCATTCTTTCTTCAAACCCCTTCTCATGATACACTTCCTAGTGTTATGACCTACACACATATAGGCACACTGTGTACAAAATTTGAAATATACAGTCTGCATATAAGAGAAGACATAAAGCATTTGTATTTCCAGCTCAGGCTTATTAAATTTAGCATAGTAATGTCCAGTTTCATCTGCTTTTTCTGCTAATGTTATTTTTTCACTTTTCCATACAGCTGTCTACAAATTCCACTGTGTATATGAAATATTTCTTATTGTTTTATAGATAAATGATTAAATAAACAAAATAGGTGACAAATGATTCATAAGTATTTGCTAATTGTAAACCTATGATTTGTGAAAGTGTAATAGTTGGTAAAAAGAGGAAACTCAGTTTCTGTTTTTAAGACTTCACAATATAATGAAAATGTCAAGGCAATTAACTGTTTCACTTTGTTGAGTTTTGTAATGTAGATTAGTCTGACTCCCTCTTCAGGATATGATACTTCCCATCTGACAGTCTCAAACAGAATCAAAAGACTCTATGATGTACACAAGGTGGTAAAAGATGTTTATTGCCAGGTACTGTGCTAGGTGTACTATTTGTATTAACTCTTTTAGACCCTGCAACATCCTACAAGGGGTTAAAATAAAATTGAACTTAAGGTATCACATGGTGTGAGACATGACATCATGATCTACACCACTAAGAAATCATATTGCGAGTTAAATTATTTCATTCTATTACAACACTTCCCCTGATTTCAGAGATGTTAATCATGAATATTTGTGTTTCTTTTTTAATTAATTTTAAAAACTATCTTTTCTCATTTAACATTCCAATCCCAGTTCCTGTTCCCTCCGCTCCTCCCACCCCATCAACTCCCCCCATCTCACCTTCCACCCACACCTCAGAGAGGGTAAGGCTTCTCATGGAAAGGGAACAAAGTCTAGCATCTTGCTTTGAGGCAGGACCAAGGGTCTCCCCACTATATCTAGGCAGAACAAGGTATCCCTCCGAAGAGAATGGGTTCCAAAAAGTCAGAACAAGCAGTAGGGATAAATCCTGGTCTCACTGCCAGTGGTCCCAGAGTTTCCCCCAGCCATACAACTGTCACCCACATTCAGAGGGACAAGATTGGTCCTATGCTGGCTCCCCCACTGTCAGGTCAGTGTCGGAGAGCTCCCATTAGCTCAGGTAATCTGTTTCAGTGGGTATCCCCATCATGGCCTTGACCCCTTTGCTCCTATTATCGCTCCTTCCTCTCTTCGACTGGACTTTGGGAGCTCAAGACAGTGTGCTGCTGTGCATCTCTGCATCTGCTTCCATCAATGGCTGGCTGAAGGCTCTCTGTTGACATTTAAAATAGTCATCAATCTGACTACAGAGCAAGGCCAGTTCAAGCCCCCTCTCGACTATTGCTTAGGGTCTTTGCTCCTGTCATCCTTGTGGATTCCTGGAGATTTCCTTGGTGACAGGTCCCCATAATGGCTCGCTCTATCAAGATATCTCTTTCCATGCTCTCCCTCTGTGTCCTTGCCCCATCTTGACTATCCCATTCCTTCAATGTTTGTGTTTCTTAAGCTCACTTTTCAGATGAGGCACCTAGAGGGAAAATGGGTGACTCTTCTCATCCTAGTTACTAAACTAGAAGCTAACAGAATAATAAGTCTAACTTCAAAATACTTAATCTCAAAAACTGAACTCTCCTAAATACAATGTTTAAAAATTGGAAGAGCATTTTAAAAATTTAATTTCCCAGGACAAATGAAGGTGTTGGTTGTAGGCCAGATGGCAAGAAGCAAAGTTACAGGATATTAGTAGTTACCGCATTTTCTTTCTGTGCCCACTGAATTATTTTTTTTAAAAGTTCCAAGTATTTCTACTGTATTTGGGCTTTTCATACTTCATTTTACTACCTCCTTACCATGAATTGAAAGAGAGGTCAAGTAAGACCAAGAGCAAGAACAGGCGATAATCATGTGTTGATTTAGAATTAATGAGTACCACATTGGCAAAGATATCTTTACAGTAAACATATGTATGGATTAAAACAATAAAGTCTCCTATATTTTAAGAGGTTCTGCAATGTGTTTATATGTCTATATTCTAGAGTGGGATTCATATTTATAAATTCATGTTTCAATTCCCTCAAATCTATTTGCAAATAACTTTGGAAAAAGAATATGAAGACTGGGAACAGCTTTGTTTGTCCCCATTACTTAGGTTGTTTCCTATGAAAAAATAGGAGAGTCTGTGAACAACCTCAAGACCAAAGAGCATTGTCTACTCCTTCAGACAATGCTTTCCACAATGTTTCTACAAAGTAAGGCAACGATTCTTTTCATTATCATCATCAAAGCACTTTGCGTTATTGGCAAGTCCAAATGTGTTTTGTCTAAAAGTATACTGTTCAAATTAAGAGTTTCGTGAGCCAGAATCATTGGAAGAATGCAATCCTTTGGGATTTTCAGTGTAAATGGAACTGAACCAAGTCTTCATATCTCAGTGGATCGGACACGGTGGAACTTCATGTATTTTACAGAGCGCTGGCTGTAAGAGACAGATCTACAGTTTTTTAACTTTTTTAAGACAGAAGAGAAAGAGACAGCATTTGCAATTTGTAAATATTCATTGTCTACTTTCACTTTATTATTGTTAATCAGGCTCCTTGGAAGTGAGATTTTTAAGTTATTTTTTGAAATCCACTTTGGATGAAACTAAAGCCACCCTACAGCATATGTTTTGGTTTATCCGGTACCACAGAATTTGAGTCTCAGAATGAAACTTTGTTGTCCACATAGTGCTCAAACTGGCTTTAGTTTTATAAGTTAGAATGTATTTCATTCTAATTGTAATTGCTTCATATATCTCCTTCTCTATAATAGAAGTACCATTTTAAAATGTTAAGAAACTATATGTAAAAAGTCAGTAAAAATGAAAAAGTAGCAATTTGATTACCCATAATTTGTATTTCATATCAAAGTATTAAAAATTTTCTATCTGGTGTGCTTTGGATGTAATACTAGCAAAGTCTCAGAATGGAAGAAAAGAGGCAAAGGGCAGAAGGAAAAAAAATGAAGTGTCTGTGTAAAACAGCGATTGTTTACTTTAAATGCAAGGGATATTCCTTTGAAGTGAGTATTGTACTAAGTGTTAAGCCAAAACCAAAATTATATGAATGGAAAGAAAGGAAAGGCTTGGAGTCCCAGTGGATTTTTAAAATTCCTGTGGAAAGTGGAAAGTTTGATAGGCTGTCTTTCTTTTCACAAATAAACTATTGTGGTTTTAAGACATGTGTTGTGTCTTGGTTTATTTAATTCTGAATAGCAGAAAAAAAAGAGTCTCTTGATGGGTAATAAACAATATATTGGTATTTAAAGCCAATACAGCAGATGAAGTTTAAATTAAAAAGGCCCTGCCTCAGAATAAAAAAAACCAAAGACATTGTGTTTGTGCAAGAAAAATGTCAAAGACATCATGTTTGTGCAAAAAAGAATCCAGCTACTGTAAAAATTATTTAAACTAAATTATGACAAGAGAAATGTTCCTCACCACACAGATATACTCAACATTGTTTGATCTGAACATTATAAAACACTTTCACTGTTATAGAGGCAAAATATGCAGTTCAAAATCATTAGCGTAGAGGTGTTTTTAGTCCAGTGTATCTTGATCTGATCTGATTCGTACACTAAAATGTTCCTGATAGTTTTACTGACATATTCCAAAGAACCTATGACAAAACTGAATATGAAAAAGACATTATTACTTAGGTTGTTTTGCTTTATACAAATGCTGAGACTTCATTTAAATTCTATATCAGGTATTTTAAGAATGCTCTTTAAATCTGCAGATAGCAGGGTTTTTTTATTTTTACAGTAACTATGCAAAGTCCTCCTAAACATCACTTATACACATTTATCATGTGTATTCATGTATGCGCAGGAGCAGATTGTCCTTTAGTAGTCATTGGGACTGATTCTACCAGCAATACTTTACATTAAATGCTAAAATATTACATAAACATTTACCTATAACACCCAATTGAATGTATTTGCTATATGAGTAGCAGTGATTCTGCATTGTTCATGGAATAATGTAAAGGAAAAATTCTTCTCTCTGCTTGGTACAAATGCATATTCTCAAATGTTTATTCATATTTATCCATATATGAGACTATATATACTCTTCTTGCAAAAAGATACATATGTATATACATTATATATATACATACTTTGTCAAAAGGGAGTGGCCTACAACTATAAAATAATGTATATAGACATATTATATAATAAAATAATGATTGTATGAAGACAAAGGTTTCAAATTGCAGAAAAATTATGAAAATTATAAAATATTTGAGTCCCCACTGAATTTTTAAAATTTAACTTGCCTTAATATACTATTTACAAATTTGCAAAAAGATTTATAGCATAATAAAATAAATATTTTATATGAAATAGAGTACAGTTATACCCATTAAATTTAATAAGGATTCTTCATATATCTTACTTTACTTCATGGCTTTAAAATGCACTATTCTACTCATTATCTTGAGGGAAGATGTAGTAGCTTCAAAATAGACTGTAAAGCTATAGTAATTAAAAGCATACGGCAAACAAAAAGTATTAAATAAAAATTCTTGCTAGACTCACAGATAAGTGTAGCTCTCAGCTCTCTCAGTACTTATCAAAGGAGCTTCTCTTTGGAGCCAATGGGAAACATTACAGAAAAACACAACTAAACACAATGCAAAGACCAACAGATGCACAACTTTTGTATTCAAAGCTCATGGAAAATTACAGAAGAGGACTGAGCATAATATAAACCAGGAAGTATGCTGTGAGCTGTGTCTCCTAAACAAGACATAAGCAATGGCGACATTAATAAACATGCTAATTCAGAACAGGGAAAGTCTCAAAAAGAGTTCCACCCCAAGGCAAATAAGAACAAGCAATTAGTGTTTGCTGAGAGAGGGAGAATCACCTTCTCCCAAAGATAGGCCCTGTAATTGGTTACCAATGGTCATCCCTAAAATTTTATGTATACAAATAATAAAAGTGAAACCAGAAGATAATATTTATAATTTGTGTACACACGTATGCACACTATGCGTATGCATAACAGTAACCTCAAGAAAAAGAAGCTGTACTGGCTGGTTTTGTATGCCTACGTGACACAAGTTATAGAGTCATCAAAGGAAGGAGGAAATGACTCCTTGAGATCCAACTGTTAGGTACTTTTTTATTTAGTGACCATTGGGGAGGCTCAGCCTATATGGGTGGTGCCATCCCTGGGCTGCTAGTCCTGGGTTCTAAAAGAAAGTGAGTTGAGCAAGCAATGGGAAGCAAGCCAGTAAGCTGCTCCCGTCCATGACCTCTGTATCAATTCCTGCCTTCCAGGATCCTTTCCTGTATGAGTTCCTGTCCTGACTTCCTTCAGCAATGAAGAGCATTGGTAAAGTGTAAGCCTCATGTAAGTTTTGGTCATGTTGTTTAATAACAGCAATACAAAGCCTGACTAGGACAGAGGACATCAGTTTGAGAGAGTGCTATGGAAGAGTACTGCAAGGGGTTATATAACGCCAAATGCTCAGCCTGAAAGATACATAAACTAACACACAGCTGAGCAGGCTGTGTTTGCGTATTTAGCGATATGTTTGTGTATACATATATACATGTAACAATTAATTTGAAAATAGGCCATGAATTTAAAAGAGATCAAGGAGCAGTATAAGGGAGAGCTTAAAGCGAGAAATGAAGTAAAAGTAAAAATAACAGTGAGCATCAAAACAAATCCATGAACCTACAAGTAATTGATTTTCAACACAAATATCAAGAATATAAATTAGAAGACAACCTAATAAATACAGGTATTGGGGCAAGTAGACTTCCACATACAGAAATCCTCCATTGTATCCTTAGTCAACATACTGCTGCAACAGCTTAGACTGATTCAAGAACTTAACTGTATGACTCAATATATATATATTGGCTTCAAAGAAATGTACACAAATATCCAATAGACATGTGAAATTTTGCTCAGTTTTACTAGACATCAAATCTAAGCTACTATGGAACAATATGGATGAACATGTATGGCATTTTAAAAGTGACAAAAGCCAAGTTCAGGAAGACAAAACTACACAGTCTCATTCCTACGTTTAGGAAAAAGTTGAACTCATTAAAGTATGAGGCAGCATGGTGGGTGCAAAAGCTGTGATAGAGAGGGTGAGAAAAATAGTAGTTCCAGAATACCAGAATGAGTTTCAGAGGACTAAGTGTGAAAGTGAAATCTCTGGTGCAAGGGTGAGGACTGACTGTAAAGAGCATTGCATGACTCCTTAGTATGTTCTGTACTGTTGCAAATGAAAACCAAACGAAGAGCAATGCACAAGCAACAGACATTCATTTCGATGTTTCTACAAACTGCAAGGTCTGGCATCAAAGTCCTATTAGATCTGTTTGGAAATGAGGTCTTAGGTTCCAAGTACTCAATGGAGGGTTGGATAGTGCATCTTCCAATGTGTGAGAGAGACATTATTTTTCATGTGGCAGAAGATCAGAACAATTTAAAGCATTCCTGAATATTCTTTGTATAGCATTGTTCATCCTTTCATGGTGGTGTAGGCCTCATGACCCAAACATCTCTCATTAGGCACTTCCAACATTATTAGTTTGACAATAATTCATCTTCCAACACATGAATTTGGAGTGATGAAAACATGCAAAGTGTAGGATAAAATATGATATTGTATAAAAAGTAATTGTAGCTGTTTATACCACCAGAATGGTACATGAAATAATGCATATATTTTTAATTTGAAGTTTCTATATTCTATAGCATTGTATTCACATTCTTTCCACTTCCGTTATCCCTCAACCTCTCCAATACATCCTATATCACCTCCTTTAAAATAAATAACCTTGTTTTATAAACCTTTACACACACACACGCACACCACATAAAAAGTATCAAGTTTAGTTTAGCTTTTAGGATTGGGGATCTCATTACTGAGAAACAAAACAAAACAGAACAAAACTAAAAAATAGACTAGGTTATCTTCCCTTCATCAGCCATTGACTGCTTGAAAGCTCATCATCTGGGGTAGATCCCTTTCAAAATTTCCTTCATCTGTTCTGTCATGTTGATGTGTGTGGTCCCTGCAGGTCTTTTCAAGTAACTATGTTGTTGAGGATACCTGGAACCAACATCCCATTCCTGTGTACAGGATGATGCCTCACAACAGTAGACCCAGCCCTCAAGCTCTTACAATCTCTCCATCCACTATTTCATGATTTTCCCTGAGTCTTAGGTGGAGGCTTGTTATTTAGGTCTCATTTGGGCTTGGCACCCCATAGCCACTTATTATCTGATTGTAACTAGTTGCATATTTTTCTAAAAGTTTCCATCTGCTTTGAAAAGAAGACTTGTTGATTATATATGAGAGCTCCACTTATTTATGTAAATATAACAATGTATATTTAGAAGCCTGTTGAAAACTCTATTAGCTTAGTACTATGGTGGCAGTAGTAGGTTCTTCTCTAAGAGCTATGACTTAACAAGCCAAAGATTCTTGGCTCAATTTGCAACACCAGGCACTATTTCCATCCAATTTAGCAGACTTTAGGAACAATTAGACAGCTGTTGGTTGCCGCCAAAGTACAAATGCCACTATTACACCATTGGAGATAGCTTATAGGCCACATCATTATTTCTGTTCTCAGGATTTGCAGCTGAGTAGGATAGTTGACAGCTTCTTTCTCTTGGAAGCTTATGTAGCACATTCAGACTAACCCTCATGGAGAGTAGCTCTCAGCAGGGAGGCTTTTAGTTGAATAGTTGCTTGATTTATTCATATCCTATAATCAAAGTGTGTAGCATCTTCAACAATAGTATCTTACCTTCCTGTTCTTGCCGGAAAGTGAGGGCAATTACAATAGCCTATATTGTTTGGGGGGCTTCTTTAAAAATAGATGCAACATTCTCAGCAAAGAACTTCCAAACTGAATCAAGGCATATATACATATATACATGCGTATCTGTGCTCCACAACCAAGTTGTCTTTATCATAGATGCAGGAGTGCTTAACACATATAGGCCAATAATAAGATATAACACATAAAGACTTACAGGCAAAACCGTATTATCATATCAATGGATGTAGAAATTACAATTTTACAAAATCTAGTATGCCTTCATAAAGGTGTAGAAACAATAGGGGTCCAGGGAGCATAGCTAAAAATAAGAAAGCCATTCCTGAAATAGTTTTAAGTGGAGAAAACCCAGATCTAAGTCCATTTAAATCAGGAACAAGACATGACAGTATCTCTACTATCTTCACTCTTTTCAATACAATATATAAAGGTCTAACTAGAGCAATAAGATAATAAAAATAAATCAAAGGAACACAAACAAGAAAAGAATAAATTGTTCCCATTTGAAGATAATGTTATATTACACATAAGAAATCCCAAGGGTTCCAACAAAAGACTTCTAGAAAAGATTATCACTTCTAGTAAAGTATCAGAATACAAAATTAACTATAAAATAGTAGCTTTTCAATATATTAATAACAAATATAATAAAAAGAAAATTGTGGAAATACTTTCTTTCATTCACAATAGTCCCACAAAATACCAAGAAATAAACTCAAGAAAGAGATGAAAGATCTCTACAATAAGAATTTTAATTTCTGAAGAATGAAGTTAAAGCAAACATTAGAAGATGGAAAGATCTCCCATGCTCATGATTGGAAGAATTAATATTGTAAAAATTCTCATCCTACCCAAAGACTAAAACTGTGTCAATACAATTCCAAATAATTCCCACAACACTCTTCACAGAAATAGAGAAAAACATTTTAAACTTCATCTGAAACACAGAAGTCTTCAGATAGACATGATAATCCTAACCAAAAAGAAGCTAGAGAGATTAGCATAACAAATTTAAAGTTAGAGAGTCTTAGTAATAAACACAGCATATCATCGGTATAGAAATAGACATATAAATAAATGAAACAGAATAAAAGATCCACTCGTAAGCTGTGTAAATACAGTCACCTGATATCAGACACAGATAGAGAAACACACATCCAAGACAGGGATAGAAAGACCCCGGCACTTTGAAGGGAGAAGAGGAAATGTGTGAGCTCTTACCTGGAAATGAGGAATGGAACCTAATACAGAGGAAGACCAAAGGACGAGGAATAGTTGACAGTAAAACTGTTTTTGAAGATTCATGGGAAACATATTACTTACCAGCTTACTTCAAAGTATAATTAATATGTAAAGTTTTAATGTATAATTATATGTAGTCGGCAGGACGATTTGGTTTTGTTTTTTTTTTCTTTTCTTTCTTTTTTTTTTTGAGACATAGTCTTTATTGTATAGATCTGGCTGTTCTGGAACTCCTCAGGTAGACAAGGCTGGCCTAAAAAACAAAGAGAGCTAACCACCTGTTTCTCCTGGGTGCTGGAATTAAAGGCATGCATCACCACAGCTGGCTTTTAATAATAAATAGTTTCAATGCAATTACTCCACATGGCAGAATGGTGCTAACAGTAGACTGTCTAACAGAACCCCATGCCCCACAGGTTAAACCTCCCTTCATGTTGCTAGTAATGCACATCTTAATGAGCTTCACATAGGAGTTACCAATGTATATCAAATTTTAAAATGTTTTACAAATAATAAATAAATAATTCATCAATTAAATAATAAAATGCATTTACATCAAGATTTTCCAAATTAATACTATACTATTTTACATTAATAATAGTGTTTTAAGCAGGTGAAATATTTAAAGACCTTGAACTTTAGAAATTCTCTTTGGGCTGGCAATGGATGGAGCTAGAGACAGAGACCCACATTGGAGCACAGAACCGAGCTCCCAAGGTCCAAATGAGGAGCAGAAGGAAGGAGATCATGAGCA
>LOEQ01008132.1:19483-55219 GCA_001685075.1 Bramus lutescens
TTATAAATAAATCATGCTATAGAGCTTAAAACCTACCATATGGGCTAGGAAATACAAGGAAAAAGATAACCATGGTCATAGAAAGGGTTACTAGTTCAGCCCTTAAAAATGGGAGATTCTCAGCTGAAGTGTCACGAGGCAGCAGTCCTAGGCAAAGTTCTAGAGACTCCAGATGACATATTCTAAACTTAGTTACCCAAAGACCTGTTTCTTCTGCACTTTTCTTTACTTACAGCTTAAACTGTGTATTTTGGTACCTTCATATACCATCTGTGGTTCACGGTGGCCCATATGTAGGAGCATCTAGCCTTTCCCAGGCTACCAGCCCAGAGCAATTTGCCATGGACTTGGAGCTTTCATTTCAGCAATGTTCCTAGTCCTGAAATGCTTGAAATCCAACATAACTGTTGGTGAACAAGCAGAAGACTTTAGCCAGCCTATATGGTCCTTATCCAGCCACGGGTGAGAAGGAACTGGGGTTAAAACGGAGCTCAGCACCACTAGGTGTTTGGTTGTGACCATCAAGGTGTCAACACTTATGAAGAAGCTCATTTCAGAAGATGGACAAAAGAAAGGATGTCAGGGTGTGAGATGCTGTCTAGAGGATGCTTGCTATTTTCAGATCATCTCCCCATTAAAATTCCCAACCTTTTCAAAAAAAAAAAGAAATTTTCTTTGGGTTAGGGTAAAGGATAGACTAGAACAATATAAGATAGTAAGGGAAATTAATTGAGATCATAAGCGGCCAGCTGAAACAGTGAGGTGGCTGGGGTCCACATATCCTGATCAAATGGATACTCTGCTCCAAATTGCATTCGAAGGTGATTTCGACAGTATCCATTTCTTTCAATGGATGCTGTCGGCAGCTTCTGAAATCCAAGCCGTAGCCGCCCTGGAGAAGAACGCCTGAAATGGGACAGCTGCAATGGTTCACATGCCTCTGTCAATCTCGTTTGTCATTTTTCATCAAAGACATCTTAGTGCTGCAGGCAGCTCTGTGGTATTCTTAGCGCAGACGATTTAGCTGGCCGCCTCACTGTGACCTTTCTTTTTATGGTAACTACTCACACTGCCCGCTTAGCCAGGGACCTCCTCTTCACAGGGCTCTTCTCCAGCCTTACCCTGTGCTCTGAAGACAGACAGTTCCTGAATAAGGTCTTACAATACATAAAGTTATCATCTCTTATTTTTAACAGAATTGCTTTAACGTAATTTATAATTTGTGTATACATGTATGTATGTACATGTACTCGTGACAGTAGCCCTGGTGACTCAAGGATTCTGAATGGTTAATGCCTGGTAAAGACTGAATTAGGCTGTGCCGTTTGTCAATTCATAGCCAGCTGAAGCACAGCAAGTTTATAAGCTCACTTCACTTGGCAAAGTGTATTTCTATCATTTCTGATTTAGGGTTTTTTTGTTTTGTTTTGTTTTTAACTGCATACCACAGGAAGCCAAAATTACAGCAATTTCCAGGGTCAAATAGGGAGAGAAGTTCTGGATGAAATTTAGAGAGAACCACACACTTCCCTTGTCCAAACCCCCCAAGCTGTGGCCCCTGGAAGAGGCCTTTGACTGGGCAGACCTATCAGTTAAGCGTCGCCTTTGTGGGCAGAGGTGGCTGGGGCTAAGTTTAAAGGTGTATATGGAGTGTGGAAATTTTTACAGCAATTGCCCAAAATTGTGTTTTAATTTCCATATACACATTTGGAATCTTGTGTTATTTTTAGTTTTTGCTGTTACTGTTTAAACAAAGCAGCAGGTTAAAACTTTTCCTCCCAAATCATATGAAAACCTCATGTAACAAAAGTCCACTGCTATTTTAGACCAAGTAAATACAGACAAGTAGACCTTAGGCTTCCTCTTGCTTTTTGACTTTGTTTCATTTTGAGGTAAGAGAAGTCTTTCAGAAAAAAAAAGAAAATTTTAATTCTTAAAATGAGTCTAAATTTGGGTAAGTTAACCAACAATATTCATGAGTGCAGCTGTAAATTCTGTGAGGAACAATCTATAAAGCACTAGATATTAGGTATCCTCTGCTTTAAATAGTTTCCTTTGTCAAGGAAGTACTTGTGAATATGCACTGAGAGCAAGCTTCGAAATGTAGCCATGGAGACTAATTCTGCATTTTATTCACATAGCCAGCGAATATTATATTAAAAGTTCACGACATATGAGGCCATTGGGTAAGTCGGGAAAAATGTTTTCATTTAGACTTGGATCTCAGTGGCCCGTAATCTAGAAGTGAGATCTAACTACAGTGTGCTAATGAATGAATGTAGGAAGTGCCACGGAGACACAGGGGAATGAGCAACTGACCTCACAGAGAGGGGAAAGTACTCAGCCCTAAAGCGATGTCTCTGTCAAACCTCTCCCTTCAAGACTCAAGGAATCCTGGGAAGAAGAGGTGAAAGGGAATAAAAGCCAGAGGAGATGGAGTTCACCAAGGCAACAAAGCACGTATGATCTCACAGAGGTGAAGGCAGCACGCACAGGACCCATATGGGTCTGCACCAGAGGGGGTCCTGAGCTGACAGACCCGACACACGCCCCATCCCTAACCTAGAAGCTATTTTCAATTGATAGCTATTTGAGACCAAAACTCTAGTTTCTTCCAAGGAAGTCTACTGGGGAAACAAACCACCCTTAAGTGTAGGCTACATGTCCAGCTGTAGATGATCAATAAAAAAATGAACACAAAGAAATTTTTGGAGGTTCCTTGTTTCATAATGCGTCAGAGCTTTTCTTTATTAATTTTTTATCTTTATTTATTTTTATTGTATTTTTATTTTATATTTTTCTCTCTTTTTAACCTACAGGTCTTTTGCATTTATTTCACGACTTCCAAATTTGTGTTTTTATGGGATTCCTGAGTGTGTGAGTGAGTGAGTCTCTGTTTTTTGTGTCTTCTCTAGGTCTCTTTTCTTTCTGACTGTTCGTTCTATCCAATTCTGATGTGTTAGTAGTATAGCATGGTATGATATCGTATGGTATATAATAGGATAGTATATTTTGTCAAAAGTTAAGTTATGTTTTCTCATCAATGCATTCCAGAAAATTGAAGGCAATGAATGATAGAAAATAAAGCATAAGCAATGTTCTAGATACTCTATTCTAAAAGTTGATTTTTTTCCTTATGTTATCTGAGTAACCTGAGCCTTTGGAAAATTTAAGCCATTGGATAAGAGTTACACAACACTACTAGCAAGTTATCCATAGTGCATAGAAAAAGAACCCTGTAGGGTGAGGAGAGAGAAGAAACCAGAAACTGTCTATGAGAAAGGACCAGAGGCTTAGCCACCTACTAGAGGCAGAGAGTGAAGGACAAGACTGAAAACCAAAATAAGCCCTACAATGCTTTCAATGGCAAGTGATAGAGACTCAACTCAAAGCTGACAAAATAATTGACATCCAACCAAGTAAAGAGTCTGGGTTGGAGGAGCCGCATGCAAGGGTGAAGTGTGTGAATTGACCAGGGCATCTCTGCCTTTCTCTAGTTTCTTGAACTCTTCACTTCCACTTGGTACACTTATTATTGATTGGCCACCACGATGGCAAGGCCATAGCTGCTAACCCTGCTTTGGGATACATGCTTTCTGGTGACATTTCTAGATGAGAGTCATTGTTTAAACATATAGATTTGTAAGCACATGCTCAACAATGGTTTCTATAAACATAGCTCTAGGCTAAAGTGTAATCTACCTTCTTTTTTCCCTATTCCTTAAGAACAATATTTAGTAACTGCCAGGCTTGTTGGAGACAAAGATATATTTGTAAATTTGTAATATTAGCATTTTTGGAAATATGTTGCATCAGAATATCAGTTAAAGAATTCTGTTTCCTCATAAATTATTCTTAATTTTTTAGATTATAATATAATTACAGCAATTCTCCTTTTCATTTCCTCCCACCAAATTCTCCCATATATCTTCCCCATCTCTTTTACAAATTCATGACCTCTTTATTCAGTTACTGTTTATGACCTCTTTGTTCACTAACTGTTATTTTGTGTGTTTGTGTATATATATTTTTTTCTAAATATAACACCATGTTCCTTCTGTATGTTACTTGTATGCGTATTTTAGGACTGAATATTTGGAACTCTATAACCAATTAGAATGCTCTAAAGCATCTTATATTCTAAAAGTGACAGACAGTTTTAAAAGTGGATAAATTGTTGCTATACTTAAGCTGATCAGCTATAGAGAAAAAATAGAATAGTTAATTTGTTTACTCAAGAAAGGATTTACTGAGTGCTTACTACATGTTAGGTACAGCTCTAGATTCTGGGATATGGCAATAAACATGATAAATTACTTGACCCCATCAAATCACTATCTTTAACAAATAATATTCAATAAAAAATAACCATGGGTTTGAAGATGATAATTAACTTTAAGACAGACAGTTGAAAAATATAGAGATTGTTACGGAATGGTATACAGTTAGGGCAGGGCAATATTTTAGATGGATCGACCAGAGATGACTCCTTGACAGCAGAGTCAGTAATAATGCCTCCTGTATATTCACAAACTAAATGTCCTCCCACCTTTCCACCTCCTAGACAGAAAGAGCACATAAGCTCCCTTCACCATTATCCTTATGAGGGAGATCATAAGAAAATTCTGCAATGATTTTCAGAATCTGTTTAACAGTGTATTTGGTGAACTAAAGTCCTACAAAATAAGGTTTATTGACTCAGAGTATTAAGTTTTTAGCTATTAAATGTCTTTTGTTATGAACTTTAATATCCATGATGTTATTTGAGCAATCATACCAATTCTAAGTTATGTGAATGATATAATGTTAGTTTAATAAGTGATGTATTTTACATTGTCCTTTATGAACACCCGATTTGTTTCCTTGACTATACATTCAATTACCTGCTCAATAATGCTACATTTTTTGTTACAAAGAGTTGAATGTATATGGACTAAGATGGATATAATTATTAAAATGAAAAGACTGCCTTAATATGCAGTGCATATTGCATTGTATAAATTATAAAACTCATCAAACATGTTATCAATACTTGCTAAATACATTTGGAGATAATCACCAATCAAGATAAATTATAACAATTTCTAAGGCTAAATGAAAGATGTTTATCATTTGTCAAAATGAATCGCACAATTTGTGTTTAGATGGTGGTTCATTAAAATGATTTTATTTTTTTATAAAATTACACATTCCCTAAAATTGTACAAATTCCTATAAATACACAATTTTGTAACTGACTCAATATGAATAGTGTTTTATCCAAAATTATGTTTTACCACACCATACATCAAAGTACAGGTATAACATCACAGATTGATTTCAGATCACAGAAATAATTGTTTTCTGGACATCATGGGCACCTGGTCTAGATATACATCATCGATATTTTCTAAAAAGCATCTGGATTCACACAAAACTACAGAGATTTCTATCCCAGGTTTAATTTCAGAATGCTCCAAATGATTCTATGATCTGAGTAACAACTTGTGGTGATGAAGGGGCAGATGGGACAGCTGTCTACAAAATATGTGACCCAAGGCTTCTGTGGCATTTGATTTTCTTGACCACACCTTTCTCTATGTGCTCCTTTCCCTTAGTTTCCTTGACAATACTGTGTTGTTGTTGCTGTTGTTTTGTAATCTGCTTTTGTTCTCTTATATTATTTCTCATTCTCAATGGCGAACTTAAATGCTGGTGTTCATGGAGCTCAATATAACATTCAATGCTCTTAATTAGAATATTTACCAATAATTACATATGTCAAGACCTTTTGGGGTAAGGCACCAGAGAAAATGAGAAGTAAAATTGTAAAAGTAGAAATATAGGCTGTTCCCTAGATATTTTGTTACATGGTTAATCAACGTTTCCTTCCCAAGCTTACAGTGTCAGAACTTTTGCATGTATTTATTCAGAGAAAGCAATATGAAGTGATCACAGTGGATAAATGGACTCCACAGCGTGATAATCTTCTCAAGAACAAATGCAATGAAATTTCATTGTATTTCTGATTAATGCACAGTTCCAGTTGTACACATGCTTATATCTAAAGAATTTTTAAACCCTTGCAGAATGAAAAAATAAAACAAATTTCTACATCATGTTTAAAATCATGTAACTAAAAGATCATTCCAGGGAGAAAAGCTTGATTTGGATTTGCACACACACACACACACACACACACCACACACACACACACACACACACACACACAGAGAGAGAGAGAGAGACTGTCAGAGATAAAGACAACAGAGAGACAGAGAGAGAACTAATAAATGCTACCCTTTTATTGATGAAGTGTGAATAAATCTGACCATATTGTTCATACAACATTGAGGATTTGCAGGGACATGAGAATCTTATTGAAGTATTGAAACTACAGTTAATAATTGTCTTAATCTTTTCTGAAGTTTGTAAATACTTGATTGTGAAATTCCTCCATCCCATCAAGACATGTCTTTTGTTACTCTCCCCCTCCAACCTGCCTCCTGAACTCAATCTGGACAACCTGTTCTCTTTAGTTCTCATTCCTCCATCCTTCCCAACCCCTGCCTCAGTGTATCCAAGAGTATCGAATGAGGCTGCTTGTTGGTTCCCGGCTGCTCAGTCCCAAAATAATCACACAGAAACTATATTCTTTATGTCACTTCTTGGCCCATTAGCTCTAGCTTCTTATTGGCTAACTCTTGCATCTTAANTGAGGCTGCTTGTTGGTTCCCGGCTGCTCAGTCCCAAAATAATCACACAGAAACTATATTCTTTATGTCACTTCTTGGCCCATTAGCTCTAGCTTCTTATTGGCTAACTCTTGCATCTTAATTTAGCCCATTTCTAGTAATCTGTGTATTGCAATGTGGCTGTGGCTTACTGGATAAAGTTCCCAGTGTCTGTCTCTGGTGGACGCTACATGGCTTCTCCCTAACTCTGCCTCCTTTCTCCTAGCATTCAGTTTAGCTTTCCCCACCTACCTAAGTTTTGCCCTATCAGACCAAGCAAGTTTCTATATTCATTAACCAATAAAAGCAACACATAGACAGAAATGACCTCTCACACCATTTTCCCTTTTCTGTTTAAATAAAAAGGAAGATTTTAACTTTAAAATAGTAAAATTACATATAACAAAACATGTATCAATCAATAATTAAAATTGCAATATTTATATCTACTGTATCTTTTATCGTAACTAAAGAAAACTATAACTATAAATTCTTCAACTCCATCAAAGACTCCAGAAGGATATATTACCTGAGCAAACAGAAAGTGCATCCTAAGCAACTTCCAAAACTCTAGAATTGACAGAGATATCTCACTACCTGAACAGTCACCTAAAGCTCCTCTGTACCATTGGGACATCCATCTTCAGCCTACAGGCCCATATTATTCGGCAGACTTTTCCATGATGCAGAAAATTTCAAAGACTATTCTGCCTATATTGGCAATTTGTCAGTCACTTTCTTCTGTATCCTGCAGAATGTCTTTTAAACTCTTTCATGAAGCAGGAACCCTGAAAGACAGTCTCACCTTTAGGCAAGTTCAGCAGTCATTTCTCTGTAGGTCCTGCATGTTCAGTTCAGCAAGCAGTCCAGGCTAGAGCAGTTTCTTGCCCAAATGACTAACCAACTCCATAAGGAGCCTCTTGGATGCCCATCTTCCTCTTGAAGTAATTGGTGCTGTCAGGTGCAGATATGTCTTACTGTCATGGAAAGTCCTAAATTCTTAAACATTTTAAATGCCAATTGTGAAGGTCTCTGAAAGAGTTGAAAAATACATATCTATCTGAAATACATCTCTGTACAACTAGAAAATCTAAATAACATGACTACAAGCTTGGCTATTATAGATGATTATCTATTAACCTATATTTCTTAATTATACATTACATTTTTAAATGAGCTGGACAAAGACAATACCTTAATCAAAATAGAAATACATATACATATAACAAAATTGACCTTGAATTTGTATCAATAAACCAAGATCCATACTAATGCAAATCTATAGCATATCCCCCTTTAAATGTAAAGAAACATTTATAAGCAATATTTGGGAATTTGGGTGTAGTTCTCTAGACAACTTCCTACTGATTGTGGGTGCATTTAGTCAGGTCTTTTATGGTATATCCTATGTGCTAGGTTCATCTCAGTCAGCAGTTGGGCAAAATAATTTTTGGGGGTGTTCATGGCAACTGTTCAGGGGTCTTGGTCCATTAAACCATATTAGTCTGGAAGCAATCCACAGGTTTTCATCCTCCATGGAAGCAGAAGAACATCTTTTCCAAAGCAACATATGCTTAGACCCAAACTTCGAAGACAAAATATCTTTAAAGTATATATATTGATTTAGCTTAGCAATCCGTACAATGA
Organism: Bramus lutescens; assembly: GCA_001685075.1. Lineage (NCBI taxonomy): Eukaryota > Metazoa > Chordata > Mammalia > Rodentia > Cricetidae > Bramus > Bramus lutescens. The sequence continues at coordinate 27,844 of LOEQ01008132.1, forward strand.
AATGTCTCTCTGTACTTAGCTCCTTCACAGTCAAAAATTCAAAGAAAACACAATAATATACATAATCCTGACTATCTATGCGTATTTCGTCTTAGCATGGCTTGTTTTACTCTATTACTTTTTAATATTTATTTTATTATCTTTACTCTAATCTATGACTGTCTGTACTCTGTCACTTTCTTTTATTTTATAAACTATTTACTTCTTTTTATAACTGTCTGTATACTTTTTCTTCTCTATCCCAAGCTTACGTGTATTTTTTAAACACACTGTGTCTCATTCAGAGGCCTTTTTCATCTGAATTTGTCTTTATTGTGTATCTGTACACATACACAAAAACTTGTGTATTATTTTCTGATCAGAATTGCTTCTTAAAATGCTAAGCCCTTCTAATGAACTAAGCAGCACTGTTGTTAGGGGAAATATGGCAGTTCCTGCTTGCCCTTCCCAGCCCAGCATGGTGGAGCTGTTTGCTCCCTCTGATAGCCATGCTTACAGCCCCATTTTTAGGTGCAGAGTCAGTCTATATTGCCATTATGCAAGTTGTAGCAGTCTGCTCACAAAAACAATTTAAATGCTGCATAGCTGGACCTTGTCAGAGTTTGTGCTGGCAGCAGAGCCCAGAAAGAGAGCATTTCAAAATGGCATGGCTTTTTTCCCTGCTACTGATGAATCAGGAAAACCTCTTTTAAAGGAGCCATGCCTCTGCTTGCTTCCAGCAAACAGCCCACCTAAGAAAATGCTGCAACCAAACCATCTTAGCTCTGTTCTTTTGTGTCTGGAATTTTTAAGCTTTCTCAGGTTTTACATGGATTTAGTTCACCACGTTGGCTTGCCAATTTGTTGAATGATGCTGCTTATTGGTTTCCCACTACTCAGCCCTGAAATTATCACACAGAAACTATATTATTTAAATCATTGCTTGGTCCATTAGCTCTCACTTCTTATTGGCTAACTCTTACATCCTAATTTAACCACTTGTGATTCTCCTGTTGAGAATTCTCTGTTTAGATCTATACCCCATTTTTTAATTGGATTATTTGATATTTTGTTGCTTAGCTTCTTGAGTTCTTTATATATTTTGGAGATCAGTTCTCTGCCCAGACATGAGATTGGTGAGGATTATTTTCTCACTCTTTAGGCTAACATTTTGTCTTATCAACAGTATCCTTTACCTTATAAATGCATCTCATTTTCAGGAGGTCCTTAGGAATTGTCACTCTCAGTCTCTGTGCTACTGGTGTTATATTCAGGAAGTAGTATTCTCTGCCAATGCATTCAAGGCTACTTCCCACTTTCTCTTGAAAAAATTGAAGATATCAGAAAATGGAAAGATCTCCCATGTTCATGAATAGGTAGGATTAACATAGTAAAAATGGCGATCCTACCAAAAACAATCTACATATTCCCTAAAATTCTTCATAGACCTCAAAAGAACAGTGTTCATCTTCATATGAAAAACACAAGAAATATAGGATAGTTAAAACAATCCTGTACGATACAGGAACTTTAGAGACATCACCATCCCTGACTTCATGATTTACTATAGAGCTACAGTAATTTGGTATTGGCATAAGAGCAAATACATGAATCAATTGAATTGAGTGGAAGACCCTGACATAAATCTCCACACCTAAGAATACCTGGTTTTTGACAAAGAGGCCAAAATTATGCAATAGAAAAATAATGCATCTTCAACAAATGACGTTGCATGTAGAAGAATGCAAATAGACCATAACTATCCCCTGAACAAAACTCAAGTCCAAGTGAATGAAAGACCTCAACATAAATCCAATTACACTGAACTTCTCTTAATTTTTTCTCTTAAAATTCTTAAAAAGCATGTACTTATAAAAAATTGCACACAGTTTAGAAACAGAGATAACTAAATGTCACAAATTGTCACATCCTTTCTATAGCCCAAGAAAATGAGCACTCCTCCCGCCCTTTCCTTTCATTGCCTATCCTTCTGTGTCTTTGTTGATCTTATATTCCTTCATTTTCTCCATCTTTCTCTTGCCCATCTGTCTTCATACTAACATCAAACTTTTCACCCTACACATGATAAAACAGAAGCTCTGGAAATTAATTTCTTCAAAAGTATATAACTAGCCAAAACTCAATTGAGTTAAGACTAAAGCTCCCAGAATAAGCCAGTGTTTTATTTGTTCACACCAAGAATTGACTCACCCTCTCACGGATGGCCAGATTTTCTGCCATCCATATATAAACGCACACAGACATTTCTGCTGAAATTTTATGACCCTTACAATCAACATTCCTGTAAGAGGTACTCTTCTTACTTATTGGTACTCAAAAAGACAGAGAAAAATCAAATTGTCTAAGATTACACTAGAATATATCTAGATCGGATGTTTAAAGTAAAACGGTAGGGCGGAGCACAAGATGATATCATGAAGAGATGAAATTTGTAAACTTTAAAGATTTGAGCAAAGCTAAGTCAGATAGTTATGGGAATGGAGGTTATCTCCAATCTTCTTTCTGCATAGCATAAATCTGAGCTTCCTGAGCCTAGAAATTCATCCAATAGCCTTAGTACTAAGACTGAGTCAAAACTAGTTTGGTGGAGTAGACAACACTAAGACCCAGGTCTGACGTAGGTAGCTCTGCTGGTGAAGAGTTTGCTGCATAAACATGAAGATCTTAGTTCAATCCCCAGCACCTTTAAAAAAATCTAATGTGGTAGCAAGTACCTCTAATCGCAAGACTAGAGAGGCAGAGATGAGTATACCTGAGTCCTTCAGGTCAATCACTCTAGCCAATCAGCAAGCTCCAGGTTAGATGACAGGTAAGAGATCATGTCTCAAAAAATAAGGTGGAAAACAGTTAAGGAATCTTAATTCAGCATCATCTTCTGAATCTATATGGAGGCAGACAGGCAGACACACACACACACACGTACATGCATTCACACATGCATGCACACATACACACATGTGCAAGCAAGCATGCACACACATGCACACACCCACAGGCACATGCATGCACAAGCTCACAAACAAATTGAACAAACAAAAAACACTAAGGCTTCAAGACAAAAGAGACATAATTTCAAATATTAGCATAGTTACCTCACATAATCTGTGTCATGGGATAATTATGCCTTTCTGAAAGGTTTGTTGTGAAACTCAAATTATATATAACTCATATCTATGTATATATCCATATATAGAGAGGTGGGGAGAGAAGATGCTATACATATCAGAGCTTGAAATATAAATATTTCAGAAATTAAAGATGCTATTTTCCCAACTAGAGAATTTAATGCTTTCTTTCCAAATTACATAGTAATGAGCATATAGAACATTATAAATATTTAGGGAAGTTGAAACCTCTTATAGACAAAGTAAGTTGTATTTGGGGTAGTATAGACACAGCCAAGGTGAAATATTTTCGATCCTAAGTTGAAAATGCAACATCATTCTTCAAAAACTATACTTTCAGTAAATCTTTATTCTTCTATTGTATTGCAAAGTCCTATGCAGAATCTGAAATGTTATTATGTAACTGGTTGCCTTTACTCTAATTTAATATATCTACCTTTCAATTTGGCAGGTCTCTGTAAATTATATACATGATTATATAACTTCTAAGTGTGTGTGTGTCTGTGTGTGTGCGTGTGTGTGTGTGCCATTCGATGGTGAAAATAAGACCATAATTTCTGGTTTTCAATAAGCCTTCAGATGTTTCTTCTTAGCATGTGGTCCATTGTCAATATTAGGTATCTATTATGTAAGTGTACTAGATCACTAGATCGGAGTTTCTGTCGAACATTGTTGACACAAGGTAAAATTTTGTTGTAAAGAGCTGTACTGTGTATTGTAGGCTATTAGCAGTGTCCCTAGCCTTTCCCACTAGATGCCAGTAGCACACATGTACTTCCAACCCAGTCATAACAATTGAAAATGTTTCTCCACTTTGCCAAATGTCTCTGGGGGAGAGCAAAATTAGCCCAAAGTGAGAACCATTGTTTGATACTCTAAATAAGGTTAGAAAAGTCTAAATCCATCATAAACCAGTGTTACTAGGGTAACTTATATTAGATCAACAACAGAGACACCCACAGAAACAATTTCAACTAGAACTGTAGCATTTTTGGAAACCCTTTCTTCCTTCTCAATCCAGACACAAAGCCACACCAGAAGTTACAGCAAAACATCCTGATTAGATTAGCACCAGCTTCATTGGTGGCCAGCTTTGGCTTCCTAACAGGGTGGAGCAAGCAAAGAAAGTTACTTGTCTCTTGAGGGATGGCCTCCCTGCCTGTCTGCAACAGTCTTTATTTGGACAGTAGCCTGAAGAAACCCATCCTTTCTTGGAAGCAGGATTGAAGCAAGTTTATTGTTTTCCTTTGTAGAAGTCCTGAGGACATGATGTTTATTGTTCATTTCCTCCACACAGTGTCTGTCTATCCAGTGTAAGTAATGCAGAGTCCAAACATGGGTTTGGCAACCTCTTACCTCCAGGCCAAATCTCATGTTAGTATTGGTGAATGCCAGGCCTGGTTTGAACTTTAAAACTCCCCTTAGCCAAGTCTCATAACATACATGGTTTAACCAGATGTTGGGAGTCATTCTCAGAGACCAAATCCTTCTCTAGATCAAGAGAAAAGAGCTTCCACTCTCTGACAGTGCCTGATGACCTTGAAGGCTCTGCCCTCAAGTTTATTGGCATACTACTAAGAATTATGCACTAGGGATCATTATAACTTTGTATGCCACCTAGACACAATGGTTTTTCTGTAATACAGCTGATCTAGAAGCATATGGTGACTGAATGTGGACACTATACCTTGATGTCCTATTAGAATATGACCTCTCCACACTTTCTGAGTTCTTTTTAACAATCCTTGAGCAAAATTCATTCATACTCCAGAATTTGCACTTTTTAAAATATGTTAATAAATTGACAAGAATCTTGTCCATTGCATATCACTCACACATTGCGTGTTCAGCATTTACACTACCGGGGAATCATAAATATGAGTAGTGTGGAATGAAGATGAGATTATCTGAGCTATACATACCGGGAAATATTTGAGGTTTTCTCTCAACCTATCCGTGCCGCCAGCCCCATCTAATGTTTGTTCAATATTTCAGTTCATCTATTTTGACAATGGAATGAAGGGGTCATGTCATAAACATGGTCTATGTTTATGCTAAGGCTACAGAACCATTCAAAACCAATCCGAGGAATGTGAGTCTTTAGTACCATCCCATGTGTCTGGCTCCAGTCCTCAAAATATCATCTTCAACCAGAAACCAGTTGGCAACTCTTTCTTTCAGACATACTTATGAATACACACCTATATATACCCACATATCACATTTCCCTGCCCAATGAGGTAAGGATGCATTTTTGTCCCTTAAGTCTCTAGTGATAAAGTATGGTGGGTTAAAATGTCATTCAGTTCATCATTATATCTACAAGTGCTCAAGTGCTTTCTTCAGGGTTTGCTTCCTGATACTGTGACTTCCAGTTTTGGTCTTTTAAATAGGCTTTCACATAATGTTCCTATACTGCTGGATGTGAGCTAAGATGAAACAGACGTTTACTGTGCCTGTGAACAAGGAGATTGGTAAACTTGTTTTGGTGTCAGAATGTCATCTGTACTTGTACAAATTTTTTTCCTCTGAAAATGCATGTTTCTCTTATCTGTGAAAGTGTTTTAAATGAACTGAAAATTCTTTTGAAATGCAACCCTTGTGTGATTGACAGTGACAAGCACACATACCTTGAAAACTCCACTGAAATGCTTATATTTAATAAAAGCAAATACCATGGCATCTGAGTAGCCTAGTCAGCCATGCAGTTTTCTACCTGGCATCTTGCAAATTAATCTGGGTGTTTATGCTGTAGATCATTCATGATGAACATATTGCTATAGCAACATGCGTTTCTTCCATTTTCCCTGCTAATTACGCTAGCATCACCATCAGCTACTAAATCTTTGAATTACTAATGAATGTACGTGTAAAGCAATGTCTTGATAACATTTTTTCAATATTCCCTCATCCACAAGGTACAGAAAGGAAAGATGCATGTAATTTTATTATTACCAATTTATTGTTAAAACCTTTCAATTAATGCTAATCTACTTTCAGATCAATTTATTGCTAAGAGGTGTCTCTGTAGCATATGTTTCTAAGAAGAAAATAAGCCATAATGAGCCTCTGTGAAACCCTTTCCTTCAGTGCTCACGAACATAACACTGACATCATTTATATCTACGTTAAATTAGAATCCAAAATGGAAACACTATCTTAAACAATGAACTATTCACACTTGTGACTACTCATGTAGTATCTGAGGTATTCCTCAAGATACTGTATGATGAAAATGTTCTAAGTTGACTCAAGTGGACATTGATGTTGGGGAAAGCTTTCACTGGAAAGGTAATCACAGCCTAGTCAGAGTGTCATGGCAGATATACTTCCTAGGTGTCTGTGACAGAAATGTTTATAGCGCATATGTCTGACCTCAGTCTAGGTGTTTAGAAACCCAGGAGCCTTCTTAGAATTATTAATTAAGCAAAACCATGCTTGTGAAGATTAAAATAGTGTAAAAATGAACCTTTTTACCTATTTAGTATACCTGAGTTCCATGGAAAGGCAAAAGAAGAACAAAGATGGTGAGAAAGACCACAGGATTTCCCCCAGCAAAATAAGCCATGCCAATAAAATGTGAGTGCCCTAGTCTCTGATTCAGCCAGACAGTCCAGACACAAGTTCTTTTTCTGGGTTTTTCTATTCTAAGTTAAGCAGAAGTGAAATGACTGGAAACCATGTAGAGGGATGGGTTCATCAGGGCTTTACTGTGCAGTCGAATATTTTAATTTCAAATTTCTTCTCCCTAAATTTGAGAATTTTGAGGCAATACCCTACCTTTACATATTTCTTTGTGAACATTTGAATATGTGAAACTATTTCCTTGTCTTCCAATCTTCATGTACAGAAATAAGAAAAAATAGATTAAAATGTAGATCTACAATGATAATAATAGCAATTTCTAGTGTTTTTATTGTTCCTAATCTATCTGTAAGAGATGCTGAACTTGATAAATTAGTCATGTGATATATGTTCTATAACTTTCATTAATTGATGAAAAAATGAATCCAGAGAAGTTATATAATTACAAGTTGTCACCAAGCTCACAAATATATCAGGGGGAGCTCAAAACATTTCCTTTTTCAAAAACTCAGGTTGCTTAAAAGACTTCAAAAATGACACGGGCATATTTGAAGGAGCTTTTATATTGGCTAGCTTCCAAGAAAAGGCTACAATAGGAAATAAAAGCACACTTTGGTTTGGCAGGCATGAAATAAAAACTAAAATATCACTTCCATTATTTATTTCCATACTTATCATTTGATAATTTACTTCTAAGTGTGTTTGGTTTGTGTTTATGCCTGTGTGTGTCCATACCTATATGCCTATGGATGTCAGAGAACAACTTTCTGGAGTGAGTTCTCACACTTTATCTCACCTTTGAGACAGAATCTCTTGTTTCTGCTACGGTGCTAGTAATTCTGGATAGCAAACTATGGTTCCTTCAGTCTATTCTACCCTTGCTTAACATATCATCCCAAGATTGCTAGTAGCAATCTGTGCCACAATACAGAGCTTTAAGTGCTTGGGTGTTAGTGATCAAACTTAGTGACCAGGTTTGCACAGCATGGAGTCCCCCTCCCCCTGGCCCTAAACTACTGCTGTGAAGGTTCATGAATGATGCAATCTTACCACTTGAGTTTTTGTTTGCTTGTTTTGTTGAGTGTCTTTTCACCAGGCTTTATTATTAAAATACTCCTGGTTTTGAAAAATTAGGACCATAGCATTGTGTGTTTCTTTTTACTCTGTTTCCAGTTGCTCTTATCATTTATATCTTACATTAACATGTTTTATTTGGGACAACTAAAAATGTAGTATTCAGGCAGCATTGAATTGTCTTATAAAAAGAGACAGAGAGAGGAGGATATAAAATTGGGATGGGAACGTGAGGAAGGTTGAGAGAAGTTGAAAGATAAAGTAAGTGTTGGATGTGATCAACAAATGAGACATGTGTAAAACTTAAATACTAAATAAATAACATAAAATTTAAAAACTAACATTGATACAATTAACTAAATGTATATTTTATTACAATGTCAATTTTCTATATGCAACTAATGAAGGATTAAAAACCCTTCAAAGGTCAAGGCAGGAGCATGGATATGACTTCCAAGCCATCACAAGATCCTCTTCTCCTCTCTCAAAAAACAAAAAAGAAGAAACACATAGAAAAAAAAAGTGTTCAAATTGGATAAGTTCATACATTCAAGGCAGTAACTATTCAGGAAGCTAGAGCAGAGAGTTTATATGAGTATATAAACATAGGAGTTCAAAGCCAGCCTGGACAACATAATGAACCCTCATCTCAATACATGCATGTACATTATATATATACATATATATTGCATATTTTAAATTATCTTTATTTGCTCAGTGAAGCAATTTTGCAATTAATTTACATATCATTAGGTATCATAGCACTCTAAAGATGGTCTGAAATATATGGGAGGGTGCACATAGGTTATATGCAAATTCGATGCTGTCACCATATCTCTTTAGTTGGTTTTTTAAAAAATTGCTTAAATTTTCAAGCTTTCATGCTATTTATTAAATGTTGATCATATTCTTTCTAACAACTCTTCTGACCCCAACATTTCTTCATGTCCTCATCATGTTTGCCTTCATTGTCCACTTGAGAGGTTTTTTGATTTGTTTGGTTTTGTTTTTTCAAGACAGGGTTTCTCTGTAGTTTTGAAGCCTGTCCTGAAACTATCCCTTGTAGACCAGGCTAACCTCAAACTCAAAGAGATCTTCCTGCCTCTGCCTCCCGAGCGCTGGAGTTAAAGGCATATGCCACCACTGCCTGGCTCCTCTGGAGAGGTTTAATTCTACCTTCATATCTTCTGTCTCTCTCATATATGTATGTGTATATATATATATATATATATATACACACACACACACACACACACAATTTTATGTGTCTATAGAAAAGTGAGGATCTAGAATAAGAAATGACATAGCTTTGTTTTTCTCTATGATTAAGAAGAATCCCTTTGTCTTTTTCTATCCCTCTGTTGTTGTACACCTAGGTCAGCTACTTTTCTTTGTTCTGACGGCCTTTCCTTGACATGATGACCTTAGAAGTTTTGAGGAATGCTGCTTAAATCTTTTGTGAAATGCCCCCATAGTGGAATTTGACTAATTTATTTTCTGGTATTATACTGAAGTTAAAGGGTTGTAAGACTACATAATGAAGCACTATTCTCATTACAGAAAAAAAAAACAGGCCCTATCCTGCTATCTCAGCTTTACTTTGGACACTAAACTTGACCTCCAAGCTGAGGTGCTCACTACCATTCTTCACTATAAAAGTATTTTCCTCCATTCCATGCCATAATATCAAAAAATACAGTACATGCCTGAATTGCTTTTCTATTGCTGCGAATAAATACCATGAATGACCAAGGCAAAAAGAAGGATTTATTTGGGGGCTTGCTTACAGTTTCAGAAGGTAAATCTGTGACCATCATGATAGGGAGCGTGGAAGCAGACAAGAAGGCCTGGCACTAGAGCAGTGATAAAAGCTCATATTGGATCCACTGTCAGGAAGGAGAGAGAGAGAGAGAGAGAGAGAGAGAGAGAGAGAGAGAGAGNAGGAGGAGGAGGAGGAGGAGGAGGAGGAGGGGAGAGATTAGACATGATGTGAAACTTTGAAACCTCAAAGCCCAATCCTAGTAATACTCCTACTGCTTCTATTCCAACAAGGCCTCACCTCATTAATCCCTCCAAAAATAAAGCCACCAACTGAGGGTTGAGACCATTGGGCCATTCTCATCTAAACTACCACAGTATGTACAAACGATACTCACTTTGCGGCAGTTACAATCCATATTTTGTGTGCTCAATTTCTTGTTTGTCTCTTCCTTTGTTCAGAGGTAGAGTCATTCAGTGTAACATGTGTTAGACTGAAACTCCTTATGTTTGTCACTATGACACTGACCTCACAATCCATTCTCCTGCTTCTACTTCCAAAATCTAAAGATTATGGACATGTATCATTATGCTTAGTATCAGTGTGTGTGTGTGTGTGTGTGTGTGTGTGTGTGTGTGAATGCAAAATTTAATTTAAAAGTATTTGGGTTAATTAATTTTTCAGTTATCTATTAAATTTTTATACAAGACATTTTTCCACAGATGGAGGATATTCAAAACACACATGACAATCATTATTTCTTTGCCTTTTCCATGTGACTGATACAGAGGTTCTTTTTGAGATTATAATATAAATACATCATTTCTCCTTTCCCTTTCCTCCCTCCAAATCCTCCTTTATACTCCTTCCTCTCTTTCATTTCCATAACCTATTTTCATTAATTGTTATTCCATGCACATATGTGTAGATATCTATATATATTCCTAAATATAACTTGTTCTTCTGTAGTGTTACTCATGTGTCTGCTTTCAAGACTGTGAGGTTGTATTTCCTAGTTATGTTAGAAACCATACCCACAAAGTCTTATTAACATGACTGCCTAAACATGAACTGAATAACCATGACATGAATACACATGCCAAACAGACAAGGGAAAGGCCACAATACCTCAACCCTACAAAAGGAATAACAAAGAACTGAAGAATGGCAAGAGTGGGAAGATTATTCTTTTCTAGGAAAAAGTGAACTAATTGGTAATCTGATGTCAAATGGTCATCCATCTTCTTGAAGAGAGACTAGCTGCATAAATTGTTTTACATTTTTCTGCATGAGATATTTGACTTGCCTCTTTCATTTACTTGATAATTTATTTACATTGCTATGAACTTCAGGCTTTTGATATTATATTAGAACTACTATCCAATTCTTCTTTTTAGTTATCTCAGATTTTTCCATTAAAACCTTTTAATTGGGATCCTATATCTATGGCTTTTATTGCCATTAAAAAGTGTGTCTATCAATGTAGGAGGGGTTGTTTAATATGTCCTTACTATTCCAGAATATAAGTGCTGAGGGACTCTCTTATGTATTTTCTGCCAATCTCTTGCTACTCTTTTTAATTTGTGATAAATAATACATTCTCATTCATAAGATAAATAATTTATGCTCAAAAGAATTTTAAATGTTATGAGAAAAGCAAATGTGCACATAAGTCCAACAAATAAAGAAAATGCAAAAAATTATTGAATTTATTAAATTTTCTTTGAATATCAAATGGCAATTTTATAGAGAAAATGATTGTTATTCTCTTCCAGAGATGTGTTTTTTTTTCTCCAACAGAGTAAAAACCAGGCAGACTTCGGAGGATGTACTAAGTATTTATGTCATACAGCTTGAAAATGGTGAAAAAGGAATGTTAAAACAGCAATAAGCATTTTAAGTAATTACCATTAGAATAACTCCACTCTAAGAACTTTGAACATCTGTAACAGATGTTCTCATACTACATTAAAGCCCATAGCTGTCCTCAGTCTCTATAACTCATGGGTTTGTAATTGGACTTAAGATGTGAAGATGACTTTTGTGATTCCAATCAGCAGAGTTCTCGTAGCCTAAAAGCAGGTAAATGGAGATGCAGTGGAAACTATGAAAAACAGGCCAAAATATTACAAAAAATACAATCAAAAATATATGACAGTATTTATTCATAAAGTGTTCATTCTACACCAAAGATTTTACAAATATGAACTGCTATACTCTACAAAAAGTATTATTACACTTTATAGTTCTTTAATTTTTCTTATAACCTTGGGAACAGTATATGGTATTCCTCTCTTCACCATTAACTTTAATGAGGGTAGTAAATGTTTAATGCTTAACTCTTAACAAATTAATCCTATAGCATCTTTTATTACAAACCCACCCACTCCTTTAGAAAATCTCATTTATACCCACCCGCCTGTTAATCAGAGATCAATTGTAACTCTAAATATTTAATCCAGACTTTTTATCTGATCTCTAGATCTGAGTATAAAATAGCCACTTGGAAACTCAAATTTATACTCCTAAAGATACTTCCAACTTTCCAAGCTCAATGTGAAAATTCTATTATACAAAACTTTCACTTTTACCACTTGTCTCTACTCAACAAAAGGTGTAGACAGATCATATAGTCTATCCACTCTTCCAGTGAGTCCTTGCCTATTGAATTTCCTAGTACTTTTCTAATAAGTTTCCTTCTCTCCATTTCTCATACCAGTATCTATTTAAAGCAGTAAAGTTTCTCATATGAACTAGAATTTCTCACCCTCGACACTATTAATAATTTGGACCATGTAATTCCTTATTGAAGAAGGTTGTCTGTATCTCCTGTTTCCTTCTCCCTATTTCTTTAACTGGCTTTTAATATGTTCGTGTGTATATATGAATGGTATATATTTCTAGGATACAAGTGAAACCTTCTCAGTCTGTATAATGTCACTTGTCTGTATATATGATTTCAGAGATGAGCACTTGGTATTGGATAACCAACTGGGAGCTGTTGGAGAGGACACTTTTTTCATGCTCTCAGCTTTTCTTAGTTACCTGTAGTTTTTGTCTATAGCTGAGGCCTCACGAGTATTTTCCCCTTGATGTAGGCATGTCTACTGGTGTCATTCTTACATAGTTCTTGCTTAGGCAGCTATGCTTTCGAGACTTCCTAGGAATAGCTTCTAGGAGACAAAAATCTCTCATCACACCACACATTCCTCTGGCTCTTCTTCAATTACCCTTAAGCTTTAGTTATAGAAGCTGTGTTGTAGATGTATCAATGGAGACTGAACAAGAACTTCATGTATCTATGTGTACAAGGATAAATATTTAAAATGTACTTAGGGATTATGCTGGCGGTTGTGAATTTTCCTCCAAGACCCATGACTTCACTAGCCCTGGGTAGAGAGCTAAGTCTCTATATCAGGCATAATTTCCCTTTTGTTACTCAAGCCTTAAGTTAAATTAGAGAGTTCTTTGAAGCATGATTATTAAAAACTCAGTGACAGAAATAGGGGTTCAACCTAAAGGTCAGAAAAGCAAAACAGCCAGCCACAGGCTCTTACCTCTACCTCAGTCTGAAATGGTGATCCTGCCTCCAGGAATCACAGAATGAGACTGAAAGTGAGAGCTGTCTCCTCTTGTCTTATATTCCTCTCTAGTTCCGGGATTAAGGGCTTGCACTATCACCTGGTTTCTATGGCAATCTAGTGTGTCTACTGGGACATTTTTAGGTGTGTGTCATTGTGACTGTTAGTATTAAAGGTGTGTGTCATTGTCATTGCTGCCTGGTCTGTAAGGCTGGACACTGTGGCTGTTTTACTTTTCTGATCCTCAGACAAACTTTATTTATTAAAATACAAATGAAATGCTACTACGTTTTCCCTTTCGGTCTAAAGTAAAAAAGGAAGGCTATAACTAATATAAGGAATGCTATATAGAATAAGTATAGTAGGTATATACAATTTATACAGGCAATAAATACATCAACAATATCTAGTCCATTTGCATTTGACAAATTCATGGAAAATACTCCACATCTATTCTATCTTGGTGAGTACAAATTTTTGTACCTAATTTAATTTTCTCCCACAACTACATTAACATCCAAAACTATCTTTTGATTTTGATATCTCTCAACCTTATACACTTTACATTTCATTCGTGAGTTTCTTCTCTGAGTCTCATAAACAAGGGAGACTATAACTATATAGTCTTCGATAACCTCAGAGACACAAGAAGGTAATAATATCAACTGTGAAAGCAGAAATTACAAGCAAGCTACTTCCAAAAAATGTGAGTAATGACAGAAACAGCTGGCTGCCTGGGCAGTTGCCTAAGTTCCTCTGCAACATTGGGGCATCCATCTTCGGCCTATGGGCCTAGCGCATCTGACAGACTTGTCTGTGAAGCACGATATTCTGAAGGGCTCTTCTTCCTTGTCTCGACAATATTTGGAAGTCAATTTCTTTTGTGCCCTGCTTGTCCAGTTAGGACAGCATACTGTCAGCAGTCAAGGCAAGAGCATTTTCTTGCCAATGGATTACCTTTGCCACAAAGAAAGTGAACTCCATGTAGAGTTTCTTCAATGTCCATTATCTTCTCTGAAGTAGATTGGTGCTGCCAGGAATAGACATATCTCATTGTCATAAAAAATACCTAAGTTATTATATATATCTTCAATGCCTTATTCTTTAGATCTCTAAAGTATTTGAAGATGACCTGTCTATATAAGCATATCTTTGATCTTGAAAACATAGCTAATGTGACAAGTTTGGTTATACTAGGTGATTGAGTACTAACCTGTATTTCCTTTTCATCCTAAATAGTTGGTAACTATAATGTTCAAGGATTAGAAATTTGCAATGCATAATTAAATGAGCTGTGCATAGATACAATATCTTGAACAAGATTATAAATGTATGTACAAAATGTTTTCACAAAATTAATATCAAATTTGTATTAATATAGAAAATTTATTAGGTATATATAAAACACTAATTCATTGTAAAACATTTAAAACTAATAGTTTCTTTCTAAAATTAGATTAGATAATCTACCTTTTTATCTTATTTGTATCATTCCTTTTTCTTTTCAGAGTAGATTCAATAATATACCCTTCTATTTTTTCATATCTACAATATTCATAATTGATTGAACTTCCAAAATCCCACATCCCACCTCTTGGGAATGTGGGTGTCATATTCTTAAATTTTCTTCATGTTGTCTGGGGGTGACAGTTCCTTTGGGGGATCGTGAAAAAAAATTGGGTTAATTATTAAGAACTGGGAGAGGTCTATGTAAAATAGGGAAGTGCAGGGCTTGCCTCAAGTCCTGGTCAGAGGAGTCTGTAAGGCTGGACCAACTCAGCCAGCAGTCTTGAAGCTGTTCTGGATGTAGAACTCAAGAGGGCCTGCAACAGAGGTGCTCTAAAATGTTGGATCATCTGCACCATCCAGTCCTATAGGAGATTTTTCAAGGGGCCTTCCTTGATATCCACAGCCTCTCACTTCGCGTGGAAACTTGTCCAAAGTAACGTACCTGTTGACTTAAATTCTGAAGCCAAGGAATTTTCAAAATATATAAATTGGATTAATCCAGCAGCATTTATAATCAAATGTCTTTTAGAGGCTCTGGCTCCTTCTCCAGCAGTCAAATAATTCAAAGACAACACAATAACATGCGATATTCAAATTCATCTTTACATGGAAGCTAAGCTGGGGCAGATGGAAGCTGAGAGAGCTTATTTTTCTCTCAAACCCAGGTGGCTAGTGTGGGGTCCAGCTATGGTTGTACCAGTGGCTAAAAAACCTCAGGCAAATGGCTATTTTATGAATTCATACAAAAAAAATTTGGGTGCCAAATGAAGCATGACTATTTAAAACTCAGAGACAGAAATTAAGGCTCAACTTCAATGTCAGAAAAGCAAAACAGCCAGCCACCGGCTCTTACCTTTACCTCAGTCTGAAATGGTGATCCTGCCTCCAGGAATCTCAGAATGAGACTGGGCGTGAGAGCTGTCTCCTCCCATTTCATATTCCTCTCTTGTTCTGGGGTTAAGGGTGTGCACCACTACCACCTGGCTTGTATAGCAAACTAGTGTGGCTACTGAGATTAAAGGTGTGTGTCATTGTGGCTGCTTAGGTATGTGTCGTTGCTGCCTGGTCTGTAAGGCTGGCCACTGTAGCTATTTTGCCTTTCTGATCCTCAGGCAAGCTTTATTTATTAAAATGCAAATGAAATGTCATTACCGTTCTTGATTATCATCAAGGTATATGTGCCGCTACGCCACCTTAGGGTTAATTGCCATGCTTGTCTTTTCATAGGCATCATAGGTAACACCACTGATCGCTTCCGTTCTCTTGAAGTTTGCGTGATGTCTTCTGGTGCCATGAAGGTTAGTCCCCATAGAGGAAACTCTCAGGTCAGATCCAACTTGTTGCTGTGACAAAATACAAAGTTTACCGTTTGAGGCACTATAGTTCATTATGAAGAAGGAGCCTGTGGTGGGTAGAGAAGGAGGTATCTGGTCACCTGCTCCCATAGCCAGGAAAGGAAGATCATGCCCATGCTCAGCAATATGTCTCTTTCTTCAGACCAGGATCCAGGCCGTGGAATGGAACCAACCACATTTAAGGTTGGTCTTCACTCTATAAACATGTACTGGACAGTCCCTCATGGTTTCACCCAAAGACGCATGTCTCTTCAGTGCTACTAGGTCCTGTCAACTTGACAGTGTGCACTGTCTAATCTTAACAATAAACTTTAATAATAAACTCTTTCATTCTCAAAGATGTTCCATGCCTAATAATCAAGAAAATAGCTTCTGCTCATCTTTAAACAGAGATGGATCAGTAATTCTAGGGGAATCTTTCCACAATGTTCTTGATAGGGCCAGTTTCCCCTATTTCTACTTTCATAGCATAGTTTCTCTGCTCCGGAAAAGATCTTTAACTATCATTTTGTTGTTTATTTTGTTAACACCATCTTTCCTTCTGAACTTACTGTTTACACAATGAGAGCAACAACTAGGAAGCTTTCTTTAATATTTACAATGGGCATTTGTTGTTTTTGCATGCTAATATTAATCTCTATAGATAAAGGAAATCACAAGTAGACTGCTATGTTGAGTGCACTCTTATGAGATTTGGATGGAAGGTCATAAGTTATACCCACACTTCTAATCCACAGGGACCATCAAATTGTGCATTATTTTAAGGCATTAACTATGTTATAAATGTAGTAGGAAACAAAGCATAAACAATTTACCCTTAAAGGTACTTAAAGGTACTATGAATAAATAACATTCATTTTAAATCTATTTTAATATTTCTGTCACTACTAATTTCATCATTATGGAAATATTTTCTGATAATTTTTAAATGTGAATTCATCAAACATGTGCTCTCAACAAGAATTTTTTATTTGTTGTCATATGAATGCTAATTAACCTCTTTCTTGAAAAAAATGCTTAGAAGAATCCAGTAGATACTTGCAATGATTAACAATCAAAACATTCAATAACTGCTACAGTGTCCATGAAATTCATCACCAATAGCTGAAATTAGAAAGAGTTAGAGCTGAGCCAGTGGGAAAGGGGAGCATGCAGGATTTATTGCTTTGGGGGTTTCCTCTGAATCCTCTATGTTGCCCTCAAAGACAGGGAGCAAGATGATTGAAGAGTAATGTTACTGTATAACTTTTAAGGGAAATATATAAACTTTTATTCAGTTCTTTCATTATTTTTATTTGATTTAAATATATGATGTATGTACATTCAGTTTATGAAAAGATAAGCTGCCAAAATGAGTTTCCTTGGCCCATATATTGGTCTGGGGAGAATACAAGAAATGACAGGAGGAGATGCATAAGACTTTAATTCAAATTCTACTTTTCAAAATGTAGAAAAACAAAAGTGTGTTTGACCTCCTGAGCAATGAGAGAAACGAAAATTGAGACAACTTTGAGATTTCATTCTACCCAGTGTGAATTGTTAATATCGACAAAATAACTGATAAAAATACTGTATAGAAAGGGGGAACCTCTTTCACTATGGTGGATTACAAACTGGAGCAGCAACTTGAGAAATCAGTGTAGGGAATTTTCAAGAAGCTAAGAATAAATCTACCATATGACCCTATCCAGCTGCACCACTCCTGTGCATATGTCCAAAGGACTCTATATCCTACTCCACAGATACTTGCTCAGGAATGTTTATTGCTGTCCTATTCAAGAGAGTTTGGAAATGGGATCATTCCTTCAAGTGCTGACTGAATCGTAAAAATGTGGTGCATATACACCATGGAATATTATTCAGCTATAAAAAATTAAATTTGCAGCTAAGTTGAAGGAAGTAGATAGTATTTTACAATATGAGATAACCCAGAACTAGAAAGACAAGTGCAATATGCTTTCTTTTATTCATGGATGCCAGCTCTGAAACTTTAAATGACAGCATGCAGCCTGATGTGACAGCAGGTACCAGGAAAGTAAACAGGAGCACAGCGTGGTAGAATGAAGGAGGGACAGGGGCACTAGAGAGGAGAATAGAATAATACAGTCGCTGTAAAGGGAGAAATAGAAACACAGTGTGTAGAATTACCTGGGAGTCCGGAGAGAGAGCAACACAGGGACAGGGACAGAAAGTAGAAAAATAACACTAAAGTTGCTTGATAAGCCACAGGGAATTGAATTATTGTTTCTTTTTTTGCCTATAATTTTGTTGTATTTCTTTTTTTTACATTTTTTGTCTTTTTCTTAAAAAAACTATCTTTTTTCATTTTACATACCAATCCCAGTTCTCACTCCCTCCCCTCCTACCATTCCTTCAACCTACCTCTCCACCCCATCCCCATCCACTCCTCAGAGAGGGGAAGGCATGATTGCTTTGGGAACGGTCCAAGGCCCTCCCTACTATATCTAGGCTACACAAGGTTCCATCCAAAGAGAATGGGACCCCCCAAAAAACAGTAGAAGCAGTATGGATAAATCCTTGTGCCACTGACAATGGCCTCACAGTCTGCCCCGGCCGTACAACTGTCACCCACTTTCAGAGTTTCTAGTTTGGTCCTCTGCTGGTTTCTTTCCTGTATGGCTGGAATTGATGGGCTCCCATGAGCTCAGGTAAACTATTTTCAGTAGGTGACCCCATCATGGTCCTGACCCCTTTGCTCATATTCTCACTCCTCCCTTTCTTCAACTGCAGTTTGGGAGCTCAGCCCAGTGCTCCACTGCAGATCTCTGCCTCTGTTTCCATGAGTTGCTGAATGAAGGGTCTTTGGTGACATTTAAGATGTTCATGAATGTGACTACAAGGAAAGGCCAGCTTGGGCACTCTCTCCTCTATTACTTAGAGTATTAGGCTGTCCACTCTCTCCATATCTATTCAACATAGTTCTTTTTTATTGATTTTTATTGAGTTCTACATTTTTCTCTGCTCCCCTCTCTGCCTCTCCCCTCCCCATTAACCCTCTCCCAAGGTCCCCATGCTTCCAATTTCCTCAGGAGTTCTTGTCATAGTTCTTGAAGTTCTGGCTAGAACAATAAGACAACAAAAGGAGATCAAGGGGATTCAAATTGGAAAGGAAGAAGTCAAACTTTCACNAAGTTACCTTGGAAACTTTACCGAGGAACTCCTACAACTGATAAATACCTTCAGTAATGTGTTAGGATACAAGATCAACTCAACCAAATCAGTAGCCCTCCTATAAATATAATTGTTTCTTAAATTATACTATATATACATATATATTTATATGTATATGTATGTATATATATGCATATATGTATCCATATGTGTGTGTGCATGCATGTGTGTGTGTGTGCATAATTTAATTGCAGTTATGCCTGTTGGGGCACAAATGCCTCTCCCCCCAAAGCTAAACACTATCTAGCAAAAGCTTCAGTTTCAGGAATAGAAAATCTCATTTTGAATTGTTAGTCAGAGTTATCCAAGAGACCCCTCCCATAAAGTATAAACTATTGCTATTATCCGTGGTGCCTCTAAGAACAGAAAATGGGTAAGAGCCTATTGCTGAAGACACCAAATGATATGAAGGAATTGGTCTATATCTGAAGTGGGATCCTCCATGCTGAGAACTAGCTCTCATAATAGTCAATGGAGCCATGAAGTTTCTCAAGGGGGTCAAGGGTCAATAGTCACATCCAGTTAGAACACCAAGAAACCACAATAATGAGCACTAGGACAAGATACTTGGAAAGCTATAACAGTGGCACTTATGTCCTGAAAGTGACCAGCAGCCACCAAGCTGTACATAAAACCAGCTCAATGGGAGGGAACTCATGCCTGGCATTGTAAAATGGCCAACTACCCATAGCTGGTTAGGTCATGGAACCTAGAAAAGAACCTACCACTGCACTCTCCTAAGCAAGCCTAGTTTATAACTATGTTCTAAATATTTGCCCTCATATACTCAGATAAGAGTAGCTCTCACTCATCATCAAAAATGTTTCTTTTGCTGCAGATGAAGATCATTACAGAAAGGCACAAGTGGCCAAATACAGAGATCAACAACACGGGCTGCCCTCCAAACTCCCATTTAGTCCTTTTACTGCACACTCCCTACATCAGACAGAATCCCCTCCTGAAGAAAGCTGGCGGGTGTCTTCTGACTCCTAGCTGAGGAGCTGTGGAAACTGAGAGCTGCTGCATGAGCACTAGTTAGTACGGTGCTGTTGTTTAACAGGGTGAGCCATGGTAGCACAGCTGCTGCCGGGGACGTCCACTGAGCCATCGTGTGAAGAAACCACAAAAGGTGTCCTCTGCCCCAGGAGAAAAAACACACTAGAAGTGGAAAGAAATGAAACATTTCTTCTTTAACTGATTTCAAGTCACAAAAATTCTCTTCCATTATGGCTGAAACTTTTTAAAAAGGGAAAAATCCATTGAAATATTACAAAGCAGGCTTTTCTTTCTTTTCTTTTTTCTTTTCTTTTTTTAAAAGAAAATTTGTAAAAGAAAAATTGCTTTCTAGCTGAGACCTTGAGTGGCAAGCTGCAGCTGAGAATGAATTTTTAATACTTAGTTAAAAGTACTTGATAATAGAGAATTATTGTACAAGTGTTAACAAATCCTTAATTACATCCTTATCTGGGACAAGTTCAAATACATTATCCCAGAGGTTCAGCACCTTATAGATACATGTCTGCTTGTCTTAATTACATCTCCAACATAATCAATACAGAAAAGACCAAAACAATTAGTGTCCATTGCACACTCTCAACGTTAGTCGGGGAGAAACTTGGAAACTGTTGTTCTTGTTAACTCGGAGAGGATGGGCTGCCTGTATCAAGGAGGTGTCCGATACGGCCCATACGGCCCAGCACTACCCCCCCAAAAAAAGCTCAGCAATTAGCACTGTGTGATTCCAGTTCATTCATGCCCGCTCTGCTGTTTCAGTGACTGGAAACCTGATCCAGAGCGCTCTCTTCAGAATGCTCAATGAGAATGCTCACATGCTGAACTCTTCTAAGGCAACAAGAACTATTAACACGTGCTAGAAACGGATTAAAATATTTCTGTATTCCCCTCCTAGAAAATTAGAAACTTGATGCACAGCTATTTGTTCCTTTACTAAGTCCAACTAAGGCTTATTCGAACCAGGATTTTTATTGTTCTGTTTTTTTGGGCGAAAAGCCACTTGTCTCAAACTTGCTCTTACTATATAAACAAATATAATTATTCAAATATTTAAATATGAATAAAACCTCATTAGATATCGGTAATGAAAATCATGGTCCCTTTTTAGTGAAAATGTAAAAATGGGTGCCTTTTTTAGAAACTGCCTGAAATGTGCCCTCTAAAATGTGATCTGAATTTACAACAGCCAGAGCTCACAGCAGGACAACTTTTCTCAGCTGAAGACATTTAGTTGTGGCTTGGGTTAGGGGAGAAGGCAGAGTGTAAAGAGAATTGGTGGCTCCCAGGCTTAGAAGCAAGCAGCTATGTAATCCCAGGCAAAGCACTACCCCCAAATAAAGTTTACTTCTCAGTAAATTGTACATATAAATAGTTCTGCTATTACTTCAAAAGAGTACAGGGTGCCTCAAATAAGACATTTTAAATGTAGTGGCATGGAACTGATCATTTCTCTTTGTGTCTTGGATTATTTATGCTGTGTTCTCCATTGTGGGCTCTGACCCTCCTTCTGAAATTGTATCTGCTTATTTTTTGTATGGATGAGTGGATTCTAGGGATTGAATCCAGGTCCTCAGACTTAGAAGCAAGCTCCCTTTACGTTCTGAAAGAGCTCATCAGCTTGTCTATGCCCTTTTGCCACTACAAGTGTTACTTTAGGATCAGAAAAAAATGTTGAGTAGCAAAATAGCAAATGGCTGGAATGGTTTTTTGAAGGTAAAATATTGTATTATTGCAAGTTTTGGTTATGTTTTGTATTGGCGTTGACAAGGTTTAGCCTTAAAATAGAAATTCCTCTGTGGTGTAGATATTTGACTCAGAGGAATTTCGTATTAAGAATTGATGGGATCTAAAAAGAAGTGATCTGTGGGCTGCATTTGACTCTGAATTTAATTCTATGACCAAGGCCAGTACAAACTTCTGACTTCTCCAAGGCAAAGATCTACATAAACTGCATCTGTTAATTCAACTTCCCACTTACATTGGATGATCTGAGGTAAGTGACAGAGGCCTATGCTTAAAATTTTACAAATAGAAAGTAGTTATTAGGTAGGATACATACAAATAAAGCTCTGCTAGATTTAAAGGACTGCTTCACACACACAAAAAAAGCTTCATCTGCTCTTTCTTCAACCCAAATACTAGTTAATGAGAAGGGACAAGATGAGGAAGAAAACAAGGGGTTCATAAATTGCCTACTAAAAAACTGACAAACACAAGATTTTTATTCCTTGCACTTGTTCCCACCACTAGGAACTTGCTTTCCCCTGATGTTTGTCTGGGTAGCTTCTTGGTACCGTTCAGCTCTCACTAATGGAACTTATTTATTCATACATCTCCCACTACACTATATTAATTTCTTTGCACCTATATTTTATTTAACCTGAAATCAGATTATTCATGTACAGGAATTTATCTCTTAATTTGAATGTGAGCACTATGGTGATATGGACTGCTACAAAAAAGCATTCAATAAATAATTGCTTGATAGATAAATGGATATATCAATTTGGCAATATGTTTGGTTCTCTACCATTAGATACATTTCATTTTGTATTTTCAGTTCTTCTCTTTATCTTTTATAAAGTTAAAGTATTAATATTTTAAAAAGAAATCCATAAGTCATTTAAGTCTATTAGGATTTTATCACTGACACAGTCCGTGTTGTTATGAGAAGCAGGACCTGAAGGTGTAATATTATAGAAAATAGAATCAGGTCTTCTCTTTCAGAAAGAGAAGGTATCAAATCTGTAAACTCTGACACAAAATAGGGCAATATGAATGCAACCAGAGTGTGGCAACTAAGATCAGAAAGCAGGCCGACTAGAGAAATGACCTGAAGAACAAGAAGTATTCAAATGTGTAATGGAAAAATACAAAGTTCCAACTGGGTAGAATGGATTTGAGTGATTTCTAATTTCTAAGTCAAAAAAATTCTTAAGGAATAATAAAAAATGAACTACCTATTTACAAATGGAATTTCCTCCAAAAATCTCTAAAGCATTTGTTAAGGAATCCCATAATACCTTTTGCTTTTCTGTTAGTGAATATGTTTTGATGAACTGCAATGACTACTTTGACAGTTTTGTTTCACCCTTGTTTTTAAACCCTAAGTTAGTAATGTCATTGGCATTACACTATTTTATACTCAGGGCCTAAAGAATTAAAAAATGGAAGAAGAAAGTAGAAGGAAGAGTATTAAAGGAGCCCCAAACAGAGGAAAGACAAAATTAAGTCAGTTTCCCACCAGTTCTGCACCTTTGTGCTCCTCCTTACTGAAAAGTAGGATGGGCAGCCTCTGTTCTTCTGCCCACCACTTGAAACTCTGGATATGGTTCATCAAGTGAATGGATTTGGCAGAATACACTATTAGTAGCCCATCAAACGTATCATATTTATAGTAACAAAAAGAAAGCCAGTTTCAACAGTTGTATTTATAGGTTATATCTTTTGCAGGCTTTAATTGAAGAAGCATTTCAAACATTTATCCAGATTTTAAAAGCATGTATTAGTCATTGATTTAATATACACCAATACATGTGTTAAATATTTAGGCAATTTACTATTTTTGTCTTTATTAAGGCTACTCTTTATAACTTATAGCAGGCTGAATCACATGTGTGGCCACAGTCAGTATTTCAAATTCTAAACTCCATTTGTTTGAGTAAGAGTTCTATTTGTAAAAGTGTTTCTTTGGTGAAGTCACAAATATATATTTTGCCTTGATGGAAGTGATGCGCCCATTCAATAGTCGAATCATCAGCTGAAGGTGGTATAAGAGGCAAGATTTTAGTCCATCTAGTATATGTGTGTACATACACACACCATATATATCTGCTTTGGGACAATGTTATCCAGAGAAACTAAAATGCA
This sequence comes from Bramus lutescens, assembly GCA_001685075.1. Classification (NCBI taxonomy): domain Eukaryota; kingdom Metazoa; phylum Chordata; class Mammalia; order Rodentia; family Cricetidae; genus Bramus; species Bramus lutescens. The sequence continues at coordinate 51,908 of LOEQ01008132.1, forward strand.
AGTATACAAATGCTGTAATGTAAGTAATTACACTATAAATGTAAGTAAAATACACTGTCTACTATTTCTTTATCATGAAAGAGAATAGCATAACACTGAGTTTCACTGTGAAGAGCAAAGTTCACCTCCACAGTGGTTTCTTGGAAATCACAGACTTGGGCAACTGTGTTTATAAATACAGGTATCTACCCAAGATTGTCTATCTAAATTATCAGCAATTACACTAAGGAAAGTTGCCTCAGTTTAGAAGAATGTGTTTTTCAAGCGAAAATAACAAATAATATAAACAAATAAATATGACCTACTGAGGATACTACTACACTTACACTTAAGTAATATTCACTTTTAATTTAGAGTTATATGAACCACTTTGAATGAGGCTCACTGTCAAGAAAATAAAACATGTCACTTCTAAAGAGCTTTCACAATACAACTGTGCACAACTTGGAGTGTGCGGACTGTCCTGTTTTCAGTCAAGAAAATATAACCAGCCTCCAGGACCTACACTAGAATCACTGCTTTTTGATGAAATGCATTGATTTGGTGAACAGGTGTTTAGGAAATCTGTTTCTTCTCCTTTACAAAACTGGAAGGAAATATGGCTTTAGAGGCAGAAATGGACACAGGATGTGGTTTCAGATCCCCTGATATTGAGCCCTGTGTCCATCTTTCAGTGCCTGAGAAGTCGGGAATCCTATTTCTCTTTCTGACCTTCAGTCCCTTTGTCATGACACAGACAATAATGGTCACACTAGTACAAGAAGTTTCATCAGTGTTCTGTGAGGACATAATTTAAGGTACTCTGTGCGAAATTCCACGTGAATGATTACTTTTTGTTATTTCCATAATTTAGAAAAACCCCTTGTTTACTTAGGACATGTTAAATCTTCAGACTGAACCAAGGTGAGTGTTTCTGACAGGCTTCCCACTATGAAGTTATTACATGCACCCATACCTAAACAAAGTCACTTCGCACAGAGCCCGTACACTCAGTATTTTGCTCGACATTGACAAATCTCTGGCTGCTAGAGTGTACAGAAGATGAATGCACTTGGAAAAAATAAGAACAGAGTAACAGAAGCCTCATCACAGGGAGTGGCCGCCAGGTCCCAGATACACTGGCTGGACGGGCCCTATCTATGCATAAAACAAATGTCTTTTTAGTCAAAAGTTCTGTGGAAACAAAATCTACCAGTTCAGTTTTCTCTAAGATAGGTCTTAATGCAATTTCCTTTACCGTTTCACAATAAATAGTGAAGAGTTGGTACCACTGTCCCTGCTATCTCATACCAACCCAGAAAGACAGCCACAAAGTACTATTATGAGGCAAATTTTCTTTAAAGCCCACCCTTTTCTCCACATGCAGTTGCATTCCTGTGTGTGTTGACAGTGCAAGAACACTTCTTCAATGATTTGAATGACTAACTCAAACTTAAAACTAGCTTATATGTCTCTAATCCCCTTATTACCACATAGGGGAAAAATAAGTCTCTTTTTCCTCCAGATAAATCTTGGAGTGTGTTTTCTTCCAGCAGATTTTGGAATTCTCCTAAAATAAATGTATGCAGAACCATGGGAGATGATTGGGATAGCTAGAAGACCCAAGCTGGCACCACTGAATGCCAACTAATACAAGTTTTTATGGAGCAAATATATTCTTTTCTGGTTTTTAAAATGAATTGCAGAAACTGAAATGCACTTCCTTTTTAGGCAATCTTTGTAACTCTAATGAATTTAGAAAAGAGGTCCAAAAAGGCAGAGCTGGCATCTGAGATGCTCCCACCTTCCGCACACACTTCTAGTTTGGAATTGTGTCTGCTTGACTATGTACCTCTTATTTGGTCTGGTGTATGGTGGTTATTTTTCTTAATTCCACACAAAAGCAATTAACCAACCATGATGGTGGCACTGTCACTAGTAGCCTCTGCCTTCCACAGGTCTGAATTACTGTGGTGGTTTGAATGCCATTGGCCCCCATAATCTGATAGGAGTGGCATTATTAGGAGGTGTGCTTTGTTAGAGTGGCTATTGCCTTGTTGGAGGAAGTGTGTCATTGTGGGGTGAGCTTCAAGGTTTCTTGTGCTCAGGATACCTGCCAGATTCTCAGTCAACTTCCTGTTCCTTGAAGATGAACTCTCAACTACCCCAGCACCATGTTTGCCGTCACACTGCCTTATTCCTCGCCATGATGATAACTGAACTTCTCAAACTGTAAGCAGGCCACCCTAATTAAATGTTTTCTTTAGAAGAGTTCCTGCAGTCACTGTGTCTCTTCACAGCAATAAGCACCCTAACTAAGATAACCATCATGGTCAGGCAATATTTTATATGCTTTTCTCAGAAATTGTCAGAAAGAGAGTGGTAGCAAACTATTACAATGACAAAACACCATGAAAATAAAAAAGACTGAAGTTAAGTAAGAGTATGTATTGTTTTTATGAGAACAGGAGTAGCTGGCAATATGTGTAAAATGCTAATATATCTCTGAGCACTTCTAACATTGTAGTCTTGGGTCTGGGCAGTTGTACATAATTCGGTACTGATTTTTTTTTTTCAATTGAGCTCTGCATTTTTCTCTGCTCTCCTCCCTGCCTCTCCCCTCCCCTTCAACCTTCTCCCATAGTCCTCATGCTCCCAATTAACTCAGGAGATCTTGCCTTTGAGATTTTGTCTTTTACTGCTTCCCATGTAGATTAGATCCATGTATGTCTCTGATTTTTAACATCCAGTTATTTAGTAGTAGTGATCTAATTTTAGATTTCAAGTGTAAACTGACTCTCCTATGCATATGAAAAATGAGGAAAATCTTCTAGATGCTGACAATAACTCGCAGTGTGTTGGTGACCTCTTGTGTGTGTCCTAGTTGCGTCTTCTTGTGTATGCCCTTATTGTATCTTCTTGTATGTTTCCTCATTGTGTCTTTGTGTGTGTGTTCTCATTGTGTCTTCTTTTGTGTGTCCTCATTGTGTCTTCTTATGTTTATCCTCATTGTGTCTTTGTGTGTGTATCTTTATTGTGTCTTCTTGTGTGTGTCTTCATTGTGTCTTCTTGTGTGTGTCCTCATTGTGTCTTTGTGTGTATCTTTATTGTGTCTTCTTGTGTATGTCTTCATTTTGTATTATTGTGTATTTCTCCATTGTGTCTTCTTATGTATGTCTTCTTTGTATCTTCTTGTGCATTTCCCCATTGTGTCTTCTTGTGTATGTCCCCATTGTGTTTTCTTGTGTATGTCCCCATTGTGTCTTCTTGTGTGTGTCCCCATTGTGTGATGTAGGAGGGTCATCTGTCTATGTGTTACTTTCATTGGTTAAT
>LOEQ01008133.1:9507-42686 GCA_001685075.1 Bramus lutescens
TGTGCCTCCATGTGCCCCCCCCCCATTCTGGGAAGAGGCTCATAAGGATATAGTCACAGATGAAGCTGGAATTGTGGGGTAAAGAGACTGGGATCCCATGTGCTTGAAACCAGGTTGTGGGGGAGGGGGGAGCTAGGAGGCCATTGTTCTTTTTTTTCCTGAGTAATTGACACCCCTTACTCCATCTCTGACCTACTCCCAGCACATGAACAGCTGGCTCAGGACTCCCGTAGGGGCCTGGTAACATCTCCTAGTCTCTTAAGGTGTAAAGGGCATCTGACGTCTCCCTCCCTCTCCCTTCTTTGGTTTCTGTGGCTGGAGCAGGCCCCAGCTGGAGCCACCATCCCACCCAGGAGCTGTCGGGTTTGTCCTAAGGTCAGGTGTACGACCCTCTCTTGGAATCCCTGTAAGGTTGAGAAGCGGATGTTGGTAAATGCAAGCTTAGCCATTCTGCCTCCTTTCTGGCCATCAGGATGAGCCTCCAAAGTCACCTGTCTCATCCCTTTCCTGTTCATGGACACCAATGGCTCCCTTTCCTCACTGGACCACAGCTGGCTTTCAAGGCCTATGGTATCCTCCCAGCTTTGCTTGCCACACTTCTTCCCCACTGTGTTTGCTCTGCCCTCTGCTGCAGCTGCTGTAATTCTCACCTCCTACTGATACTCAAACTGTCCTCTGTTGCCCAAACCCTTAGCTTCTTCTGTTAACATGACCAGCTGATTCTCATCCTTAAAGAACTGCCTCAAAGGCTGCCACCTACTCAGTGAGGACTTCCCAAGAGCTTCAGGCACTCAGGACACAGTCCACTGTCACTGGTTCTTAGCACTGGCTTCATTTTACCTGGCCTCAGAGTCACTTTATTCCTGTTTGCTTCGACCCTCTGAAACGGGAACTTCCTCCAAGGAAAGGACTCAATGGTTCTGCCCAGTGAAATCCAGCACAGGGCTGGGTGTACAGCATGTGCTTAATCAGTGGTCATGAAGGGGACAGTCTTACGAAGGGAGTGGATCTGTTCTTGGCCTGGAGGTTTCTTAGAATCAGGATGTAGTAGTTTTCTTTTTCCTCCCTTCCTGTCTCCCTCCCTCCTTCCTTCTCTCTCAAGATTTTATTATGTATGCAGTGTTCTACCTGCATGTCTGCCTGCAGGCCAGAAGAGGGCACTAGATCTCATTACAGATGGCTGTGAGCCACCATGTGGTTGCTGGGAGTTGAACTCAAGACCTTTGGAAGAGCAGCCATTGCTCTTAGCAGCTGAGCCATCTTTCCAGTCTGTAATTCTAACTGCTGAGTCATCGCTCCAGCTCATATTTACTTTTCTTATCATGACCAAACACCTCCTAAGAAGCAATTTAAGAATTTATGCTGGTTCATAGTTTGAGATTACACTCCTCTACATGTGAATATGAGGCTGCTCGCTCACATTCAGCCAGAGAAAGGGAAATACTAGTGTCCAGCTGGCTCTTTCATTTCCCTTCTGTTTAGCCTGGAACTCAAACCCATCTCTAATGGGTGGGGGTGGAGGGGTCCCTCTCTTCCTTAGTTAAGTCTCTGGAAACAGCACAGACATGCCCAGAAGTATGTCTCCTGAGTTCAGTCAGGCCGGCAAGGCAATGAAGACCAGCTCACAGGTTCTGGGCCTCAACTCTTTTTCTGTCCCCAGGGCTTAGCAGAGCACCTGGTCTAGTGCTATGTGACATGGGAGCTTGTGGAAGTATATAGTCAGTTGCACTCTCTTTTCTTGCTCATTGATGCTGTGTTTTAGAATTGCTTAGGGACTTACAAGACAGCAACAAATATTGGTATCCTGTATGTGCTGGAGCTTCCTAAGTCTGGGGTGGGCCTAGGAACTATAATATAAATATAAATGCATATAAATATTTTGTGGTACCAGGAATTGAACTTGGAGCTTTACACAAGCTAGGCAAACACTGCTTTTTGTTTTGTTTTTTGTTTTTCAAGACAGTTTCTCTGTAGCTTTGGAGCCTGTCCTGGAACTTGCTCTTTAGACCAGGCTGGTCTCGAACTCAGAGGTCCACCTGTCTCTGCCTCCCAAGTGCTGGAATTACAGGTGTGCACCACCACCATCCAGTGTAAACACTGTTTGCAACACTGAACTATATATACTCCTAACCTGGAAATCTGCATGTTTAAGACTAACTTCTGGGGTCAGGTTTGTGTCTTAGTGGCAGAGTACATGCTTAGCATGTGTGAGGCACTGGGTTGATCCCCAATTCTGGGGATTGGGTGAGGCTTCTGGTGATTGTGGCATGCAGAACAACTGAGCCCTGAAGTACTTGACCAATAGATGTAGTTTTTCTGGAGTTTCCCAGGATTAATGAGAAACATGCTCCGAGAGGTTACTTATTTAGCTTGATCAATGCTGCTCAGTTTATCAGAGAGGCCCGGGACTGCAAGTACAAGGCCTAAAAATTGGATTGAAAGACTATAAACCTAAGAACACAACAGTTTTAGATGAGGCCAGGAGGTTATTTACATGTAACTCACTGATTGGGCAGCACTGTCTCTGCCCACAAGAGGGGCTGGGTCATAGGAGAAGCCCTTAGGCTTCTTTCTGTTCAGGTTGTTTCTGGGGTGACCTGCCTGTTGCCAGGTGCTCTGAGTTGTCTTTTGGGCATCCCAGAGCTGGAGGGTAGGGACAGGGGCCCTGGAGAGGCATGAGGTTGTATTTTCCACCCACTCCAGATTCTCATAGAGGCCAGCTTAATGAAGCTTCAGGGCAGGCACATGTAATAATGTTGATTTTCCGTCCACCTTAAGAATTCTTCAGTCTTCTTGAGTCTGACTTTTCTCCCCAACAATTCCTTTGAAAAACACCCCTCCCCACCAAGATCACTCCAGTGTCCAAGTTGTTAAAGTCAATGGCTTACTCTCTTGGCATTGGCCAGTAGGTTGTCAGAAGAGTATATTGAGAAGGTAAAACTCTGAGACCTAGTGTGAAAAGCTAGTATGCAACATCCCAAGAAAGAAAATTCTGTGTTTGGTGGTATATGCCTATAATCCCAATACCCAGGAACCAAAGCAGGAAGATTGTGAGTTCAAAGGTAGCTTGGGCTGTGTATCGAACACCCACTCTCCCCAAAGAGCAAAGGTTCTAGAGCCAGGCTTAGTGGTGTCTTCCTGTAACCCCAGTACTTGTGAAGTAGAGGTAGGGAGATCAGAAGGTCATTGTCATCCTCATCTATACAGTGAGTTCAAAGCCAAGCTAGTTTGCATTCAAAATCCTGTTTCAAAAATGGAGTGATGGCTCAGTCAGGAAAGTTGTTGCCATAAAAGCATGAGAACCTGAGTTAGATCCCAGCACCCATGTGGAAACAGCAACAGCAATGCTATGTACAATCTCAGTGCCAGGGAGGTTGAGATAGATTGCTGGCCTGGCAGTTCGGGTTAACCAGCAAGTTCCAAGTTCCTATCTCAACAAAGTGGAAAGTAATTAAGAAAGGCATCTTGCATCAACCTCTGACTTCTACAGGTACACATGCATCCCCATACACAAAAGGGTAAAAAGGAGAAGGAACCCCTTAATCAAGGTGCCCACATGATTTCTTGGCTCGAGTGCACGGTGCTGGCATTTAGACAAGGACATTTCCACCAAGAACAGGGCTATGAGATGGGGAAATAGCACAGTCCATATGTGTTAGTAAAGTTGGACACATACAAACCTTTTTTTCTGTTTTTGTTTTTCGAGACAGGGTTTCTTTGGGTAGCCTTCGCTATCCTCTGGCCTCAAACTCACCCGTTTCTGCCTCCTGTGTGCTGGGATTAAAAGCATGCACCACCACCACAGACTGGAACTTTTAAAGAGAGTTGCCATTCTGGTGTAAAGCCTTCTTGTGTGAGCGACACAAGAAGGGGGCTTAAAGGGAAGGTCCCAGGAGACAAGGTGGCCGTGATCCCCTTCAGTTCTGCTACCCCATGAGTAAAGGGGCAGGTCTGGCTTGGCAGTTACTGTTAATCATGCATGTATTTACTATTCCCTGCTGGTGACACAAAATGAGGGCTTTGTCCTCAAGTGGTACACATCTGGGGAGTAGGCTGGAAAGGTGAAGACAAAGGATAAGGAGGAAACTATCATGACACAGAGAGCCCAGGAAGAAATACTTCTGAGACCAGGAGGGCTTCCTGGAGAGGGTGACTTTTGAGCTAGGCTCTGGAAGGTTGGTAGAAACCTGAAGGGGCAGGCAGCACTCCCAGCTTCTCTGTGCCTTAGCCCACCACGCTGGGTACTATGTAGACAGCAATGCCTGTCTTTAAGGATTAGAGGTGATAACAGAGGACATCATCTCCCTTGGGACCCACTCTGTAATAGAAACTGGATGATAGTTACTTCAATTCCTTCTTTTCCCTATTCTTCCTTTCCTTTGCCCCAGTCCTCCTTTAATTCATGCTTATGGCTTGGCCATAGTTCTCTCTTCCTGTAACTAGGAGAGTAATCAGGTTTCTCCAAGTGAGAGGAACTGTAGAGTTGTTAGACCTATAAATGGGATTTGGGAGTCATGGAAAATTTAAGCAATGTAGGAAGCCAAAGTAGGTGAAAAGGCATCATTGGGAGCTAGATGTAAAGGCTGAAGTTTTAGAGAAGGGTGGCTACAGGAGAATGAAGGGGTCAGGACCAAACCCAGACCAGGAAGTTCCTGGGCATTTGACCTGACTGGACTTCCCAGGTACGCGTCTACAGCCCGTATCAGGACTACTATGAGGTCGTGCCCCCCAACGCACATGAGGCAACATATGTCCGCAGCTACTATGGGCCTTCTTATGCAGGTAAGTGCCCCTGACAAGCCTACCCATCTGCCCATCACAATCCTGCACCTTGTCCGTGACCAGTGAAGACTAAGCTTCATTAAGCTCTTTTAGGGCACACTTATATTCCAAATCCCACCAGCAGTACTCTCTGGATCTTGAGATTCAAAACAGCCATCCCTATTCCATCTCTCATCTCCCAGCCTCCCAGGGCCTGCCCCACTCAGCCAGACTGCTCAGCAATGACATTCCTGTGCTGCTGGCGACCCCAGGTGGCTATTGCAGGAATGGCAATAACCTCCTTCTATTCCCAAGGTCTTGGTTACTAGTGTCCATCCCCAGATACTGCATATAACCCCAGGCACCTAGGGATCTTGAGGTTTCCTGTAGCATAGTCCCCAGCCCCATGGTCATTAAACAGAGTGGCAAGTGCACTCAAAGTCTCAGTTCCTCTGACTGGGGAGCAGAATGAGTTTATAGTTTCATACCTTAATGTGGGATTGGATTAGGGTCACAGGGGTTGAACCTAACTAACCCTTTGGCTCTTCTTACAGGCCCTGGTGTGACACATGTGATAGTGAGAGATGATCCTTGCTACAGCGCGGGCGCCCCTTTGGCCATGGGCATGCTTGCTGGGGCTGCCACAGGTGCTGCTCTTGGTTCTCTCATGTGGTCGCCTTGCTGGTTCTGAGTTCTGGGGCTCCGACTTCTGGACCTGAACATAGAACACAAGACCCTTTTCTTCGTGGACTACCCATTTAAACTCTGTCTCATTTTGACCTTTCCCTCTCTATTAAGCTCTCTACGCTTAGCCCATTCCACTACTTATCCTCCTTCCCTCTCAGAGGAAGCTAACATCTCAGGCAGACTTGGCTGAAATCCTCACCCCTATTGCCAGACACCCCCATAAATCACAAACAGATCTATTTCTTCTAGATACAGCAAACATGATTTCATTTCGCTACAAGTGTCTGAGGGATGGCTATCACAAGAAAAAAACAACAAAGTTACAGTTATCAGTCTTACTAGGACACATGCAAGGACCAAGGCTGGGTGCTGTTGGCAGCAAGAAGGGGCAGAGAACATCCTTACATGTCCAAAGAATCAACACAGTTGGCTTGGTATTGAGGCAGGATTTGGACTGTAGTGTCCTCCAGGCTAAGGAGCTTGCTTGATAAAGGTGATGGGAGCTTTAAATGGAGGAAAGTTTTATGATTTCAACTATAATGAATATCTTGCCTGTTTTGTTAGTATTAGCACATATCCTTACTCCATACACCAAGTTGTTTCCATTAGGAAATGCCTTTCTGATCCCATAAGCTCAGTTCTATTGCCGTGACTGTTAACCATCTGCAGCTTTCTCTTCCTTTACTCTGGCCCACTTTGGCACCAGCATGGAGAACTCACGTGCCTGCCTGTAGGTGGCAAGCAATCTCTCCATTTGCTCCTGGTTCCACACTCTTCCACTACCCTGTCCCGGTTGCCAATAGAAAAGCTAAAATCCCTGGCCCCAGTGGCCAGAGTATCCACTAAAGTTCCCTGTAGATGAGAAAGGGCTCCACTGGCTCTGCTCCAGATACTAATAAAGACGTGACTGGTCCCAGAACTGGCTCTGCTTGTTTTGTTCCTCCAGGGGAGGTTTCATCAGGACATCTCTGTGACCCACCATTTACTGATAGAATGTATTATGAAGTTAGATGGAATTGGTAACAACATGTGAGCTGAACAATTTCGGACAACTCATTTCTAGACCTTTCCCTACCCATAACATGGCAGATGGAAGTTGGCCTTATCCGAAGACTCAAAAGGAGAGGCTATGCCAGGGTTTCTGTTCTATGCTGAGCTGATGGATAATCCAGAGATGGCACCGAGACCTCTGATGTTAGAATATTTGTGTGTGCACACACCAGGTCAGAGATCAACAGCCAGAGTATCTTTATCAATCTTCACCTTATTTTTGAGATTTCTCATGAGTTTGGCTAAACTGACTGGCCCGTAATCCTCAGGGATCCTCTTGCCTCTGCCTTCCCATGGCTGAGATTAAAAGTTCATGCTGTGGCACTCAGCTTTTTACTTGAGTGCTGGATCCTGATGTTTGTGTGACAAGGACTCTGCTGACTGGGTTATCTCCTTAGTTACCAAGCATTAGAACTGCTTCCACAGTAGCTTCCCCACCTAAGTAGAACCAATTAATTCTTCTCATAGGAACCTGGTGGCCACAGACAAATAGAACCTGCATCAGGCTTCTGGAAGCTGACATAGCAGAAAGAGTTGCAAGAACTGATTTAAGCCATAGAAAGGAAAACACAGGGCAGCCAGGGCTGGATGCTAGATTCAAGAATTGAGAATGAGACACCTTTACACTGAGGAAGCTGTCACCTGTCTCAAGCATAGGCACTGAGAATGACTATGTTGTGGGATATTTGTACTCTGTGTGAAAGTGTATTGTTGTGACCGTTGTAATAAAAAACCTGAATAGCTAAAAGCTAAGCAGTTAGTATAGGTGGGACTTCAGGGCAGAGAGAGAACTCTGGAAAAAAAGGCAGAGCAGGGACTAAGAGGAGACATGGAAGAAGCAGGATGGGTGGTATGAGACAGAACTAGGTTAATAGAAGTGGGTTAAGTTGTTAAAGCTAGTGGGACAAGCCTAAGCCAAGGCCAAGCTTTCATAAGTCTTTGTGTTGTTATTTGGGAGCTGGTGGCCCAAAGAAAAATCCAGCTACAACTATATATCAAGTTGAGCAGAGGGGGCAACTCTTACACTGAAGAGTTCCATAAACCACAGGACCAGTCCTCCAAGCCACTTCTCATTGCAGTACCTTACCTGTTTTCATCAACTCTTCTTTCTCATGGCAATTGTAGTGCACTAATGCTAGCTTTGAAGACAGCTGCACTAAGTTCTCTGGCCCGTGGCTTCTATATTTTTGTAATGGGGTTTGTAATGGGGCAGTAGAGTTAGATGTGGCTGGCCAAAGGCAGGGATTTCCTTTGTTCTATAAATGGCCAGAGAGTAAATACTTCAGACTTCGAGGTCCTAAGAACTGTTTTAGTGTTGTCTGCTGGGCAGTGGTGGAACTGGGAGGCAGAGGCAGGCAGATTCTCTGTGAGTTAAAGGCCAGCCTGGTCTACAGAGTGAGTTCCAGGACTGGTTTCATAGCTACTGGGAAACCCTGTCTTGAAAAACAAAAAAGAACTATTTTAAGTGTTCTATTGTATCTGAATGGTTTGAAAGTATTCCTGAGTTCCAGTAAAGCTTATTTATTTTTGGCCTTTTGAGACAGGGTTTCTCTGTGTGATTCTAGCTGTGCTGAACTCTGTAGACCAGGCTGTCCCTTGAACTCAGGATCAACTTGCTTCTGCCCCCTGAATGCTGAGATTAAAGGCATGTGCCACCACACCTGGCTTAAGTTTAAATTTAAGCAGTGGGCAGGGCAGTGGTGGTGCATGCCTTTAATCCCAGCACTTGGGAAGCAGAGACAGAAGAATCTCTGTGAGTTCAAGGCTAGGTTGGTCTAGAGAGTGAGTTCCAGGAAAAGCTCCAAAGCTACAGAGAAACCCTGTCTCAAACAAAACAAAGAACAAAAAAACAAACAATGGGCTAGAGGCAGTCAGAAGCCCTGCTTGCAAGGTCATGTGCCCTCCCTGCCCCCAACCTAAGATAAATGTTTTGCTTTGTAACCCATGCCAAACTTGAACTCACAATCCTACTGCCTCAGGCTCTCGAGTACTGCATTTTACATGTATGCATCTTGTCAGCTAAAACTACCTTAAAAAAAAAAAAACAAGTCCTTCCTTGTCTAGCAGCAATATAATCTCTTTACCATGTCAACATTATAAAGTATAAATGACATGACACAAAAGCAAGGCTATAAAGTCTGTGTGTCATACAGTATTCTCCTTGCTGGTAACAGAACACCACAAGCTTAAACACAAAAGAGTATTATGGACATAGTAACCACATGTATAAGGGTCTGGCTGGTGTAATATTTTGTAAACTTTTTTGATAAGCAGAACTACACTTAAAAATAACAGTTAAGTAAAATAGCAATATAGGCATTTATTACTGCCATCATGAATTATACGTAATTGTATGTACTCTACTTTTATGTGACTGAAAACACAACAGATTATACTAACATTACCACAGGCAAGAAATGTTTTCTGCTATCACCTGACATCATATTTTTGCTCAGTTGTAACTGTATCAGACCTTTTTGATATATGATCCATCAGTAAGGGCTGTCTCTCAAGTTGCAACCCCTCTTTTACACTTTTGAAAAGATTTCTAACTCCCTGTTTCCACCAACCCTTCTGTTCTTGCTCTTCACTTACATACTTATTTTACTTCAAGGGCATTTTTGTAGCTCTAGGAGGGAAGAAGCATATGAGTATTCAGCACACTGGAAGGATTGGGAAACCAAGTCAATAACTGTTTTCCTTTGTGTTTTATTTATATATATTTAGCAGCAAAATTGAACTTAAAAAAATCTAGAGGATGAAGATACTTTACTGCTTCAGCTCAAGAACCCTAAGCCAAATAAAAACAGCAATATGAAAAACAGCATACTGGTTACTTTCAAAGGTAACATAAAATGCAACAGTGTAGGAAGACAATCGTGCTCTGTTGGGCCAAAATCATCTCAGGGCCTGTACATTGAGGCCTATAGGACAGAAAAACTCCTGGCTCAAGTTTGAGGGAGGATGAGACAGCAGAAATTAGGTAGGCGCCCCTCCAGCCAGGGAAGGGTTTGACTGCCTCTCATTGGCTGGAGGGACCCCCACATCACAGCAGAAATTAGGTAGACGCCCCTCCAGCCAGAGGGAGGGTTGGCTGTCTCTCATTGACTGGAGGGACCCCCACATCACAGCAGAAATTAGGTAGACGCCCCTCCAGCCAGAGGGAGGGTTGGTTGTCTCTCATTGGCTGGAGGCACCCCCACATCACACCATGTCACTTGAGCTATATAAGCTGATACTCACAGTAACAAACTGAGTTTCTGCTTGACTCCCTATCATGGCTGATTGTCTTGCATCATGGGGCTGCAGAAGGGGAGGTTAGCGCACTCACCTTTCCCTGGGGAATAAGGAGGCCTAGCAACTCCTAGGAGAATATGGAGGTTCAAGAAGCCAGCACCCTCCTTCTCAGGAATCACAATTCCTTCAAATAAAGAATGTGAACCATCTATCATATTGAATTGATATTTATTTCAGGACATGCCATGTCAAAATAAAACGCAATAACATGTATTATAAAAGCACTTTACAACTCCATCCCATATTTGAGTATACATTACAGGGTATGTGGGCTAATGATTATCTCAAAGTATTTCTCTATTCAGATCCATAATCCAAGTGCTCTCCAAGTATTACAAGGTGGCAGTAATTGAGAGGAAGAGGAGGAAAAGGAAGAGAAGGAGTCAGGTTTTCCCAGTTTAGGATTTTGTTGCAATGAGGAGTTGAGGAAGTGTGAAGTTATTTTTGTTCTCTTTCATCTTTATACTGTGTTAAGTAATGCTTACAACATAAACTCAGTAGGCTTATTTTGAGCTAGAACTCAAAATGTTTTCCCTGCAAACAATGTATTTACAAATGTGTTTATTAACTTAGACAGCAATCTCACAATAACTAGTAAAGATTAAAAGGGTGCACTCCTAGTATTATTTGTTTGCAACGTTTCAAGGGAAATACATATTGGCCATGGTGATGAAGCTCTAAATACTCAAACACCTACAAATTCAAAGTTTAAAAGAAGGCAAAGAAATAAATATCACCAAAAAAAAAGATTAATTGTAGCTTAAATACAAAACTAAACTGCTAGTTAACTTATTTATATAGAACTAATAAAAAGCAAAAACAGCTTTAAAGACCCAACATTTTAAAAATCCTAAAAAATAAGGCATAAATTTGCATTATAGTGACTTTTATTTTCAGTCTCTCCTTTCCCTCTCAATGCATGCTTTCTCTGATCTGCCTCTAGAGGCTTGCAAGGAAACTACGTCCATATTCAAATTTGACCTCAAAATGTCCAGAGCAGAGGGGTATTTGCTATTCTGTGAGGGTTCTTTTGTTGGTAAACTTTCTACTAGATACAGCAATTTTCCTCAAGTTGTCAATTTATATTTTTCTGCTGGTTCTTAAAGGAAACTGGTTTTTACAATGCCTTGTCTTCATAGCATTTTTATGAAAAGAAACCCAAGTGCTTTAAAAGTTTACTGCTCTGGACATTTGAGATCAAATTTGAATATGAAAGTAGTTTCTTTGCAAGCCTCTAGAGGCAGATCAGAGAAAGCATGCATTGAGAGGGAAAGGAGAGACTGAAAATAAAAGTCACTATAATGCAAATTTATGTCCTTTTTTGGCATTTTTAAAATTTTGGGTCTTTAGAGCTGTTACTGCTTTAAAAGGTGTTGATTTTTTTAAGACAATATTTTGACAATTAAAAAATTTGGGGAGCACTGTTTGAACTTTTGTAAATTCTCCATGATGAAATAAATATTGAAAAACAGTTCTGAAGTACTTGGCTACTTTTCTCTCCCAGAGTCTAGTAAAGTTCATGCGAAAGGGTCACCTGCTCTGGTCATAAATATGTTTTATGCTCCTTTACCTGTAAACACTCAGTAAATTCATTAGGACTCATTTTGAAGACACAACAGAACTCTTCACTCATTCAAGCACTGCTCATTGTGACAGCAATAGCTTAGTTCTGACCTCAAAGAAGGTCTAAGTACTTTATATCAGTGCTCAAGAAAAATTTTGTACATTGTAGCTCATGGCCTAGAGCTAACCCGTATCTGTAAAACTAAGGATAATTCCAAAGGGCTTGGTTGGACTGCTGTTTGCCACCTCTCTTGTTTGTTTGGGGAGGGTATGAACAGGGGGTGGGAGAAGGAAGAGGCAAGAAAAGTTGGGAGACAGAAAGAAGGGAGGCAAATTCTGCTGTGAACAAACTGCTTCTTCACAAGCCACACTCACGCTGCTGAGTCTCATCATTTTAAAGCGCAATATCATAACAGTAGAAAGGGAAAAAATGTTAAGAAAATGTATCTAATCCTCAAAGTTATCACGAATATGCTGAATTGTTTGGCTTTTAAAAAATATAAATAATGAAGACACTGACTTTTTTTGTGCTTGTGAAGCTAATAGATCATCTCCATGAAACAGGCAGCAATGATGAATTGCAATGTTATTACTGAAGGGAAAAGGTTCAAGCCAATATTCACACTGCAGTCAATGAAAGAATATGGGGGCCAAAGCAGTGAGCTTCTGCAGAAGGGTTGAAGATGCCAGGGGAAGATTAGCAGGAACAGCCTCCTTCACTAACTGGTTGCTCCTGAGGCTTTTCCAGTTTAATGTCAATCACTAAAGCAAAAGTTAAGGAGTCATATACAAGAAAAGTACAATTCTAACTCTGCTGAATTCTGACATCCCTGGCAAGCCCCTCATACGTCTATTTGACTTCAAAACCTAGTCAATCATTATTTTCTAGATATATATGCATCTCTTATATATAACAAGACTCAATGAAACATGAGCCTTATTCATGGGAATCTACTCTAAGAAAATTATTCTATATGAACGAGAAAACTATTATAGTGTTTGACCATATCCTACAAAATAATTCAAATAAGAGGAAAATATGTTATTCCAACTCGGTAGAATTTATTAATTACTAAAAGTAATAAAGACTTAAAAATAGTAAACATTTAGAAATGAGAATCACTGAATACAGTGTTGTGAAGTCTTCAGCTTAATAAACTTGTCTTCATGTTAAAAACATCCAATCAAAACTTAGAAATAACTGATCATCAGATGTATTTTGTTATGTCCTGTACCTAAAATAAGAGGCTACAATACAGTTCCACTATGAGTTATTTTTTGTGCCAACTCTGGAAAAATCAAAAGTCAAAGGGATTCAAAATATAACATCAGAAGACTGGGAGTGTTCAGGTTTTTTTGCTTATAAAAAGCAAGTGAGGAAGTCTGGAGATATATTTTAGCAGTTAGGGGTGCTTGATACTCTGAGTTCAGTTCTGAGCACTCACAATGGATGGCTCATAATTATATGTAACTCCAGCTCCAGGGGCATCTGTAGACCTCTTCTGGCTTTTATGGTCATGCAAGCAATCTTTAAANNNNAAAAGAAAGAAAGAGCAGGAGGGATGGACCTGCAGCTCAGTTTGGCAGAGTGCCTGCTCTCTGAGGCAGGAAGCCCTGGTAAAACCTCCAGTACCACATAAAGATATACTTAGCCAATGCATGCCTATAAACTTTATACTCAAGGGGCTGGAGAGATGGCTCAGGGGTTAAGAATACTGACTATTCTTCCTGCTTTCAATTCCCAGCAAGCACAGCTCACAACCTGTGCTGTCTCCTGTCAAGTGTATATATAATAAATTAAAAAATAATTTAAAAAAAAAAACCCAAAAACTTTATACTCAAAAGGTGAAGGGTCAGATGTTTAGGGCTGGCCTGAAATCAAAACTGTCTTAAGAAAAAAACAAACAAACAAACAAAAAAAACCAAAACAAAACAACCCCAAACAAACAATACTAAACCCACTCCATCCCATCCAAACAGAACAGAAAAAAAGAGCAAGTGAGCAAGCAACAAAATCTGAATTACAGTAAGAAGCCAGGCCCATTTGGATAACCAGGCCTAATTTGCAAAAGAAATCCTCTGAGTTTCTGTACACCTAAGAAACCAATATCTACACTCAAGGTAACAGCCAACTGTGACAGTTAATCTTGACTGGCAACTTGACCAAATCCTTAACATCCAAAAGATAAATGTCTGAGTGTCTGAGAGAGGTCTGAGGTAGAAAGATCCTATTAGCTATGGATGATATCATTTCACAGGCGGGGGTCCTGGACTAAATAAAAAGGAAAAGAGGCAGAACACCAGCTTTCCCCTCTGCTTCCTGACTGCCTCTCAATCTTGAGGGACTCTGCTGCCATATCTTCCCCACAATGATGGGCTGTATCCTAACAGCGAGGAAAACAAGCCCTCCATTACCCTTCCTACTTTTGTCAGGTGGCTTGTCCCAGCAACAAGTAAATAATAAACCACCCAAGTGTGGCTCCAAAGAGTAGTAGTAACAGTAAAATTTGTTTTGTAAGAAAGAGTATCTCTATATAAACCTGGTTGCCTTGGAATTCACCGTACAGACCAGGCTGGCCTCAACCTGTCTGCCTCTGCTTCCCAAGTGCTGGGGTTAAAGGCATGAGCCACCATGCTTGGCTAGACAGTAGACTTTCCTTAAGAAACAAAAAGGATACTGTCTTCTCTGCTTCTGTCCTGTGTGCTTTCCATTCCAGGCAAAGCTGCAGCAACGCGTCGGAAAAGCTGTAGAAGAGAAGCAAGATGATGGCAAGTAGAGCACATAGCTTAGACGACAGCATTAAGAAGGCAAATTAAGACCTTGAGGATAATTACTGTCATATTACAGCCACAATACAGTGATAAAAAGTCAATTCATCAAAAAAAATTATAAATACATACACACCCAACATTAATATACCAAAATGTTAAACGTTGAATAGATCTGAAACCATGTATATTAACACAATAATAGGACAAGGAAAACCATGCTCTTGAGACACACCAGATTTGTAGGACCAGAAGAGGTTGTTAATGCAGGGATGTGAGGGAACTATTTTATTCCCACCTCATTTTTTGTTTATTTGTTTGTTTTGCTTTTTCAAGACAGGGTTTCTCTGTGTAACAGCTCTGGCTATTCTTGAACTCACAGAGACCCGCTTACCTCTGCCTCCCAGGTGCTGGGATTAAAGGCATGAGCCACTACTGACCTGGCCCATCTCAATTTTTTACCCCCAACCCCAAATTGATCTAATATGTAATCCTTATCATTTACCCACCCTATGTCTCTCCCAATCTTACTAACTAAAATCAAAGTCTATTCCATACTACCTGTTAATCCTCAACAGTTACTGAAGTCAATTAACTATAAACCATGAAATGGATAGTGAGACTTCTGCACAGTGCTGTAATCAAACAGTTATAGTTTCTCTCTAAGTAAAACTCCTACTCAGGGAACAACAGAGTTTTTACACCAGGCACCTGAGCTTTTGAATTATACACTCAATTCTAGCATATCCAAGTCCATAGGAATAGGGGACTTTAACTGAAAGAATATAGAAAACAAACAAAGCCAAGAAACAAAACACTATTTGTTAAACCCCTAATGAGGTGAAGACTACAAAACCCTGACAATAGAACTCCTCCAAAAATCATTAACTCTATAATAATGGCATCTAGTGAAATTAGATGAAATCCCAGTGAACTCAGTGTAAGACATACGTTCAACATGAAAACAGCCAAACAAAATAGGTAAAGTGATGGGTGATATTAAGGAGGATTTCAGCAGAAAGAAATACTGAAGAAAAATCAATCTGAAATGTTAGAAAATTATACTAAAAGTCAAATAAAAAGCTTTGTGGAAAGTCTCAGTAATAGAACGGATCAAGGAGGGGACAGAATACCCGAGCTTGAAAAAAAGAGCAATAGAAACCATAGAATACACACAAACTCATGGCGATTAAAACAACACAACTGAACAATGAAGAATTCAAACAACAAACAAAAAAATTCCTAGAATCAAATGAAAATGAAAACACAACATACCAAACCCTTGAGATACAATAAACGAAATTCTAAGAAGAAAGTTTATAGCTCTAAGTGCCTACATTAAGAAACCAGAGAGACTCAAATAACTTAATGATGCACCCCTAAGGCTCCAGAAAAAGAACAAGAAAGCCAAACTCTAAATCAGTAGAGGAAAAGAAATCATTAAGATCAGGGCAGAAATTAATGAAATGGGACCAACAACAAACAATACAAAGAATCAACAAAACAAAAAATTGGTTTTTTGAAAAGACACAACAAATGTGTAAGTAACTCTGAATTGACTCAGCAAACTTTATTTATATATTTAGTTGTTTATATGTGTGATGGTTTGAATGAGAATGCCCCCATAGGCTCATATATTTGGATGCTTGGTCTGCAGTTGGCAGAACGGTTTGGAAAGGATTAAGGGTTATGGCCTTATCCCTTGGGGTGGGCTGTGAGGGTTCAAAAGTCCAGCCATTCCCAATTAGCTATCTCTTTCTGTCTCTGCCTCCTGCTCAAGGATCAGATATAAGTAAACTCTCAGCTTCTGCTCCGCCACCATGCCTGCCTGGCTGCTGCCATCATGATGGTCATGGGATTAAGGGTGTGTGCCACCATGCCCAGTCTAAATAGTTTATATTTAGGTTTATATCCATACGTTATTTATGCTGCTCTGAGTTTTCATCACAAAATCTTTTCTGCAATGGCTGATAATACAGAGACTAATAACTGGTCAAACTGCTGAGAATAATTGTGTGAGTGTTCACTAACTCACCTCTAGCCTAAAGGCCTGGTGAACATCTCAGAAAAGGAACTGAAGGGATGTGAGTGCTGGAGAATGGGAGGAGTGCTGTGAAATGCTGTCTTCTTGGTGTGGTATGGCCTTTGCATTCATCAACTAGCATCAGCCGTGTTACCTAGACTTGCACAATCTCAGCTCCCACTGAGAGTTGTAGGGACAGAGAACCCCTCAGTTCCCCTGCACCCTGTGCTTTGGGGATGTCACCACTGGTACACTGTTATGCCTCTGCCTCCAGAGTGCTGGGATTAAAGACATGCACCAACACTACCCAGTTTCCTTTTGTAAAATATAAACACCAGCAATTTATAAAGAATAAAGTAATCAGAATGTACTTTTATAGCAAGTAAATACTAGTTTTCAAATTTTTAAATAAGGAAAGTCTGTATTTAAGACAATGACACAGGGATGTAGTGAGACTATGGGAAGTTCAAAGCTTTATATTCAGAAATATTGCAACCACAATGAATTATCTATCCTGTGTATAATCTCAACAGTTTGGTATTTTCTCATTTTACAAAAACTATGCCAGTTATTTTTTTCTTACTTTCTGAATTCTAGCTGCTGTTGCTAAGTGAAATAAAACCTTACTTTAAAGATTAGCATAATCACAATTATTTCACACTTTCTTGATTTAGGAACAAACATTCATACTCAGAGAAAACTTACCTGTTTCACATTGTATCCTGCTTTTGCACTGGTTTCAATAAACATAACGTTCAACTCTTTGGATTTCCTCTCTCCCTCCTCAATTGACACTTGCCTATAGAATAAAAATTAAAAGACAAATTATTTATTTATTTGTTTTTTTGAGACAGGGTTTCTCTTTGTAGTCCTGGAACTCCCTCAACTCGAACACAAACTCACAGAGATTTGCCTGCCTGTGCCTGTGGGAACAGCAGCCCCGAGTTACGATTTCCCTGCCCCCATTTGAGGTGCTTATCTTCTAAGAAAACATAATAGATACCCTCTGCTCCTGGAGTTGGGGAAAGGAATTTTGAGTGCATGGTGACTGTTCTTTGACCCCTGCCAGGGTCAGGTTACAGTCCCTTCGCAGCCCCCTCCTTATTTGGTGCCATGGTATAAAAGCCAGCCCCAGCCGAACAATAAAAGAAGCTGTTCCACCTCAACCTCGKGCTCTGTGTATTCATTCAACCTGGACACCCTTCGCCGATTCTTGGACTTCAGGCTGCACTGGCGCGGCATGTGCCTCCCAAGTGCTAGGATCAAAGGTGTGCATCACCACACATGGCAACAAATTCTTATTTTTGAAAGATGAAATCATAAGATTATAAACAAAGTTCTATTGATGTTGGGTCATTAGTTTGAAAACTTAACTGTTTGTAGCACTTAAGAGCTGTACATGTTTGTGTTTGTATATCTCACCCTGATGTAGGATCCCCCTCTGTATGCTGTGAATACCATTGGTTAATAAAGAAGCAGGCTTGGCCTGATAGTGTAGAGAAGAGCTATAGGGTGGGGGTAGGGGGAGAAGAACTAAACTGAATGTTGGGAGAAAGAAGGACGGAGTTAGGGAGAAATCATGTAGCCCTGCTGGAGACAGATGACGGAACTTACTGGGTAAGCCACAGCCTTGTGGAGATACACAGATTTCTAGAAATGGGTTAAATTAAGATGTAAGAGTTAGGTAATAAGAATCTAGAGCTAATGGGCCAAGCAGTGATTTAAATAATACAGTTTCTGTGTGGTTATTTTGGGGCTGGGCAGCAGAAACAAACAAGCGGCCTTCTACAACATCACCCCCATACTGGGAACTGAGTCTTAAACATGTTAGGCAAGAGCCCTACCAATGAGTATATACAGCTTAATGAATTTTTTCTTTTTCTTAAAATTGTGCTTCATGTGTTTAGGTGTTCTGCCTGTATGTCTATCTATTTACCACATGCATGATCAGTACCTATGAAAGTGTTCAGAAGAGAACAATGGAGCCCTTGGTGCTATAGCTAAAGATGTCATGAGAGTCCTGGGAATTGAACCCAGGTCCTCTGGAAAGAACAGTCAGTACTCTCAACCTCAGCCATTTCTTCAGCCTCTTAATGACTTAAACAAAACAAAANAAAAAAAAACCAAAGACAGAGTTTCAGACCAGGTGTGGTGGCATATGCCTTTAATTCCAGAACTTTTTTGTTTTTGTTTTTCGAGACAGGGTTTCTCTAGCTTTGGAGTCTGTCCTGGAACTAGCTCTTGTAGCCCAGGCTGGCCTTGAACTCACTGAGATCCACCTGCCTCCTGAGTGCTGGGATCAAAGGTGTTTTTCTTTCTTTCTTTCTTTCTTTCTTTCTTTCTTTCTTTCTTTCTTTCTTTCTTTCTTTCGTTTTTTTTTTTTTTAATTACAGCACTTAGGAGGGAATCAAAAGTAGGCAAATCTCTGACATTGAGACCAGCCTGGTCTACAGAGTGAGTTCCAGGACACCCAAGGCTACAAGGAGAAACCCTGTCTCAAAAACAAACAAACAAAAAACCCAAACAGGACAGGGGCTCCTGTAGCCCAGGATGACCTTGGGCTTCTGATTATCTTGCCTCAACCACCCAAATACTGGAAAAAAGACATTATATGGACATGCTGCCATGACATTCATTATACACTGCCTTTGACAGAATCCAGAGCTTTGTGCATGTTCTAGGTAAGTCCCCAATTTAACAATCCCTAATTTAACAATCTGTGTGTGCAGGTGCTGGTACCTAGGTGAACATGTGACAAGACGAGAAAAGAACAAGGTATGCATCCCTATAGTTCTCTGCCATAGTCCCTTGAAGAGGGTCTCTCACTACAAGGCTGGCAGTCCAGCAATCCTTTTGTCTTTGTGCGCTCAGCTTTGGAATTAATGAGAAGGTATGACCACATATGACTTTTTAAGTGCTAGGAACTGAATTCAGGTCTTCATGCTTGCATAGCATGTGTCCTTTTAAAAAATATTAATTTTATATGCTGATTACAGCCTCCCCTCCTCTGTATTTGCTCAGAAAGGGGCAGGACCCCCATGGCATATCAAGCTGCCATAAGACAAAGCACCTCCCCTGATGTAGGAAGTCCTTCTGTATATGTGTTGCCTTTATTGGTTAATGAATAAAAAAATCTGCACTGGCCTGTGATAGGGCATAGTAGAGCTAGGCAGGGAAAACTAAACTGAATGCTGGGAGAAAGAAGGCAGAGTGAGGAGATGTCATGTAGCTGCCAGACGGGAAAGACGTGAGCTGCCAGGTGGAACCTTGCCAGTAGGCCACAAACCTCATGGTAAAATATAAATAGAAATGGGTTAATTTAAGATATGTTAGCCATAAATACACTTAAGCTATTGGTCAAACAGTATTGAAAATAATAGTTTCTGTGTGGTTATTTCAGTTCTGGGCAGGTGGGAATGAACAAGTGGCCTAATACAACACCCCCCTTGTATTGATGCTGGGCAAGTCAATCAGCCCCCTGCTCCCATTGTTAGGAATCCTACAAATAGACCAAGCTACACAACTGTCACATATATGCAGAGGGCCCAAGTTGGTTCCATGCAGGTTCCCTGGTTGATGGTTCAGACACTTCAGTTCCTATGAACCAGGCTAGCCATTTCTATGGGTTTTCCTCTGATGTTCCTGATCCTCTCTGGCTCCTACAATCCTTCTTCCCCCTCTTCAGCAGGACTCCCCGAGCTTGGGCCAATGTTTGGCTGTGGGTCTCTGAAACTGTCTCCATCAGTCAATGGATGAAGGCTCTCTGCTAACAACCAGGGTAGTCACCAATCCAATCATAGCCCATTCAGGCTATGCATCCACTGCTGCCAGGAGACTTAGATGGGGCCATCAGTGTAGGCTAGTGGAAGTTTCCCTATAGCAAGTGCTATAGAACCATCTCCAAAGCAGTATAAAACTAAGATTTATTTTACTTATTTGTTTTTATATGGCTGAACTCATTGGATGTTTTTGTTTGGAGGTAGAATCTCATGTATCCTTCCTTGGCTGGCTTAGAATTTACTAGCCCAAGATGTTTTAAACTTCTGATCTTCCTGCCTTCACCTTTCAAATTCTGGAATTTACAGGCATACTTCATCACACCTGGCTATAAACAGTGTTGGGGACAACACAGGGCCTTGTGCATGTTTGGCAAGTACTCTATCAACTGATATCTTCAGCCCCAATCTTTTCATCTAAAAAATATTTGTCTGTGTACACGTGTGGGCATACATGTGGAAGTCAGTTTTCTTCTTTCCCCACATGGACCCCCCAGGGATCAAACTCAGGTCATCCAGTTTCATGCCAGGTACCTTTATCTACTAAGCCATCACTAGCCTGCCCTTCTTTTTACTTTTAAAAAGCTAGTGATTGGGCTGCACGTGGTGGCTTATACCTATAATCCCAATTCTCAGGAAGGAGGCAGGAGGATCCTGAATTCAAGATCAGCCTGGTCCATGTAGTTCTAGGCCTGGGCTTAAGAGTAAGACCCTATCACAAATACAAACCCAAAACAAAGCAAATCTTAAGAAGCTGGGATATGGCTCAGTGGTAGAACACTTGTTTAGCATGTACTATATTCAGTACTGCGAACAACAAAAACCACCTACAAAACAAAACCTAAAAATGGCCCGCTTTCCCCCCTTAATATCAAATCACAAGGGGGATGAAGAGATGCTCGGCGGTTAAAAGAACTTGATGTTCTTACCAGGTTTGGTTCCTAATACCCATATCTGGCAGCTCACAACTGTCTCTAACTCCAATGAATTAGTCTGATGCCATCTTTTGGTCTGAGTGGGCACCTGAACACACGCAGTACATGTACAGACAAGCAGGCACACATATGGTACACATATACACATAAATAAAAAACACTAAAAATACTAAAACCATATGCATTTAGCCTTGTGACTCTAAATTTTATGTAAAAACTTTTATGCTAATTTGCTGCTGTAATTTTTGTAATGATTTACCAATTGTTAAAAATGTAAACCATACTAGGTGGTAGTGGCTAATGTCTTTAATCACAGCACTCAGGAGGCAGAAGCAAGCAGATATTTCTAAGTTTGAAGCTAGCCTGGTGGTCTACAAGAGTAAGTTCTAAGATAGCCAAAGCTACACAGAGAAGCCCTATCTCAAAAACAATTATTTTTTTCAATTATACTACCAATTCTATTTCTGCTACTGGATAGAAGGAGGCTTAACATCAAAATTCTTTAGACATAGATTACACTGCAATATTTTAATTTAATAGCAGAAGTTCATCACCTGGATTTCAATTTCCAACTCATGAATGAATAAGTAATAAATAGTACAACGGAGTACTTAATAATGCTGAAAGCCATTCACATGGATTCTGTAGCCAATGTTAAAACACTTGGCATCTTGTGACTTGAATGAGCTTTGCTCATTTGACTAAGGTGTTACAATCAAGCTATTCATACTCAGTTAGCTAAGCCTGGTACAACCACACAATCAGAACCCCACAAACACATACAGACCACATCACTGAATTATAATAAAATTATATGAATGTTTATAAGAAGACAAGTATATGTGTGCCTAATTATTATGAATACTTTTAAAGATAAGAAGTTACTTGGTGTTACTTTTTAACAGATCACTGCTCCACTTATTAAACCTTAAAAAATAGAAAATATTTGCTGTCTTCATGTTTAACAATTTGGTAAAAATGCTGTTTATGGGTTTAGACAAAACAAATGTAATTTAATCTTTATACTTATATTTCAGATTATCTTCCTAAAAAGGAGTACAAAGTGCAATGTCTCCTTTTCTGAAAACAATTTTTTAGTAAACAAACATGGTGTTTAACATAGAAACCAAGCATTCAGTTATTTCATACCTTTTATCAGCAAGATCTGTCTTATTTCCTACTAGCATGATGATGACATCACTTCCTCTTTCTGTTCTGACATCATCAATCCATTTTGTAGTTTGCTGGAATGAGTTAACATCTAGCATTGAGAGTGGACAGAAGGATTAGAGTTACTTGAAATGCCACCCCCAGTGAAGGACAACACTTCCCACAAACACCCTGAGAGAGGGAAGAGGGACAGCACATTAAGACCCCATCTTTTATGTAACTACAATGTAACTCCATTTTATCTGATTACAACTGTCAGTGATGTAAATGAGTCTGAAGAAGAAAAAAAATCCTCAAAGTTCATTTTAGAGAAAAGCTCTTTTGACAATAACCAAACTTCTGTAAAGCACTATATAATCATAAAAACCAATGTTCTGACATCTAAAGACAGCTGCAGCAGATAATATGGTGTTACACTGCCACAATGCTTTTTTGGATCACTTATTCTAATACATACTAAACACGACAAAGAAAGGATTTCAAAAGTATGTGAGCCAGAAGTCCCAACACATCCCAGAAAACTCATAAAGGCTTTCAGTACCACTGTGCTTGCATTGCTTACTCAGTTTGTGATCACTTTAACCGTATTTTTAAAAAATTATTTCATTTGCCTCTGTCTCCCTCTTCCTGGAATTAAAGGTGTGAGTCATAGAGCCTGGCTCTTGCGTTTGTTTTCATTAGAGTCTACGTGAAGTGACCTTAAGTTAATTAGTTTGATGTATCAGGCTCACTTCTAACTGAATTCATTCTTTAAGTATTGGATTCTAGCCAGAATACTTCAATATGTTTTTTAGCAGCTAAAGTAACAAATTTACTACTGTATTAAACACATTCGTGGAATTTTAGAAGAAAAGTATGACAAGCTTTGGTTAAAGTAAACACAAATACTTTAAAGCTACAAAACTGGCAAACGCATTATGATTAACATTAACAGTTTTTTAAAAAAAAACAAGTTGCAATCTAAAGTAAAACTTCAAGAGAAGACTACATACAGCACATATCCAAAAGTTAAAAAAAAAAGAAAAGGAAAAAGAAAAATACATTGTGGAATATAGTCTTTTTAACTTTGCCACTGTAGTTACTGCTTAGTAACTATGACTTCTGAGTGAATACACAGAAATTTCTAGTAATATGACTAGCTCAAATCAGCTCTTAGGCATATTTTTACCTAAGTCCAAGATGCTGTAAATAATCTTTTTTTCCCTATAAATTATGGACTAGTCTATGGAATGATGTTAAATATTAAATACTGCCTTACATGTATAATGAAACACTTTACAAAGATAATTTCAACCAGACAGCTGTCACCAATGCTCCATGGAAAATTTATAGTCACTTAAAGACCAAAACACTTCAGGTTTTGAAGAAAAGAAAAAAATACTATGAGGTTGGAGAGATGGTTCAGTGGTTAAGAGCACTGGCTTCTCTTCTAGAGGTCCTGAGTTCAATTCCCAGACCCCACATGGCGGCTCACAACCACCTATAATGAGATCTGGTGCCCTCTTCTGGATTGGAGAATGTTGTATACATAATTAATAAATAGATCTTTAAAAAATACTGTTTCATTTCCCATTTAAATTTTTTCTTGGAGAGAAATGAAAGCGTAATTTGTTAGCAACAAAGAAAACCAGCCACAGAATCCACATATTCAAACAAAAATGACTAACAGAAAAATATACATTGTGCTTCTCTGTTTTTCTCTATTGTAAGAGATTGACTGCAAGGCGGAAAAAGAGAAAACACTAGCAGGCAGACTCTTTTAAAAGCCTCAAAAAAAGCCATATAGAATCTAGAATATTTGGCAAGAGGTTTAAATATAGATTATCTTTGAAATCTGAGATAAATTACCTTTAAACTACAATTACGGGATAGTTTATGGATAGGAGGATACTATAGAAACCTTGAAAAAAGATTCATAAATAGAGTCAAAAGACAATTTCTGAAGGTGGAAATGCTGGCACAGAGACATAAAGCATATTGGTACAAACATGGAGGCAAGTATTTCTGACTTGGCTAGTCTGTGATACAGTTTGCTATGATAAAACATTTTACATGCCAGTAAGGAAAACAAGCACAAGACAAAACATGCATGCAGCTAAGCTAAAGGTTGAAAGAAGATTAAAAATGCATAATTCCCCCCACTCACTTGTGATATCATAAACAACAACTGCCACAGTGGAGTCACGAATGTAGCTAGGAATCAAGCTCCTGAACCGCTCTTGACCTGCTGTGTCCCATAATTGCAATCGCACCTAACAACAAAATCAGTCAAACAAGCAAGAAAAGTAAGAAAGGTCAACCAATGCAGTATACCTACTTGTGATATCGTAAACTACTACGGCTGCAGCAGAGTCACGGATGTAACTGGGAATGAGGCTACGGAAACGTTCCTGACCCGCAGTATCCCACAGCTGCAGCCTGATCTGTGGGATGGGAAAAAAATAAAAACAAAACAAAACAAAACAAAACAAAACAAAACTAAAAAAGTGATACTTAAAAAAAAGGAATGATTTTTGAAACACAAGTGGTAGACAACTCATGTAGAGGTTTAATGCAGAGGAATGAAAACAACATAAAACTCATTTCTGAAAAGTGAGGAGTAGTACGAAGTTGCTTGTTCTGAAGGTACAAATACTGAAAATACTTTGTGAAAGATTTTACAGAATCAGAAATAGGGCTCCCCCTCCACTAAATTTTGAATCCCAGTATCTTCTAAATGATAAAAAGTAAACTGTTGATGTTCAAATACTGAGAATAAAAGAGAGAATGAAGGAACCTCAAGCTACCAGATGACAGAGTAAAGAAAGCAATGCTTATCTGATAGCTTCTCTAAAGCTATGAAATGTTTCCTGGGTCTGTGACTACTATGTGTGTTTCTTCTAGACATTTCTGCCCAGAACATCGTGGATAATAGGGGAGGAGAAAAAAAAAAGAGAGAATACGTTTCTGCAATCTACATAAAAAAGTTTCCTTACCCATACAAAGCAGTTTAAGCTCTCAAGTTTTAAGAAAAGTTATATATGAAAACATCCAAAAGAAAAAAAATACTTCAGAAATTAGAAAAAATATCAGAGATAATGTACTATTTTGGGAACATTAAGTTATTCAATGTTTAAACGATGATAAGAATCTCTTCAAGGAATAGGTCAAAACGTAAATTTTTAAAAGAACATTCAACAATAAGGAAGATAAAAAACCTGACAGATAAATATATATTTTCCTCTATTTAACCACTGTTACATGTTCTAGTCTGACAAAGTCTTTAAGTTCACAAATTACGAAACCTTCCTGAATGACCTGAGGAGTGCTCAAAGAGTCTTTAGTAGCTCTAATTTCTCATGAAAATTCTTTTAATTTTCTTATAAATCGATGTGTTGTCCTTTTTTCTAAATCAAGATAGCAAAGTAAATCTAAGGACACCAGAATTTTACAAATAAATTTTGACTGTGGATGTGAAATGGAAATAAGAAATCAGAGTGCCAAAAACAACTTTGTAATAAATTTTTCTCAAGATCCAATTTTGATGATTTTGTTAGGCACTTCTGATGGCGACCACAGCTGTGATCCTGGTTTCCAGCCTGCAGTGTGCAGAAAATTGCACACTGAAAATATTACTCACTGTTCGATCCTCCAAATACATTGTTTTTGATAAGAAGTCAATGCCAATTGTTGCCTATAAAACAAAACAAAAGAGTTACTAAGGAATAGTAGTTTGGTGGTAGTCAACAGTTTAGGATACAAATAGGATTTATGAATTTAAAAGAATAATGAATATACACATAACCACACTTTATTCAAGTGGTAACAAACATGCCCAATGTTAACTTGCTTCCATGTACTAAACACTCGCTCTGTGTTGGAGACTAATTCAGGCCCTTTATGTGATCAACTCTCATCCTCATTCATGAAAGACAACTCATTCTCATACTAACTTTTCTCATTTTGGAGAACAAGGCAATAGGGATTTTTTTCTATGTATATTTTTTACCAGAATATTCAAATATCTGAATACAAAGTTCTGTCTGAATATCTCAATGTTCCCAATCAGGATGACTATTATTTGCCCCAAAGGCAATTTTATGAAATACTGTTGATGTAAAGATAACCATGCCTAAACTTCCTATATAATGGCTTGTTCTTATGCCACAAAGACTCAGAAGTACGATTTTCAAAGGGACATGACTCTTCCAATATGTTAGTAATGTATTAAAGTAAGGGAAATAAAATTTTCTCTTTATCATTCAATGCTAAGTATCTCCTATGATTCAAATACAGTACACTGTGTGCCTGGTTAAATAATAAAGAATTTTAAAAGGCAAAAACTAGAAAAAAGTGAACAAGTTAAGAAGTCTAAAATTAAATAGGAAGATAAATTAAAAATAAAGCAAGCTCAATTCCCAGCACTCACATAGTAGTTCACGACCATCCATAATACCAGTTCCAGGGGATTCAATGCTCTCTTCTGATCCCATGGGCACAAAGTATGCACGTGATATGCATACATACATGCAGGCAAAACACTCACACATAAAATAAAATAAGTAAATCTAATTTTAAAAGAGAGGAAAAAGGAAAAAGGCATCTGCATGCTGGCATGTCCCTCCCTGCTTCTGATCCACCAAAAAGTGAACTGATTAATCCACTGTAACTTTCCTGTCATGATGGCCTGAATCCTCTGACATCATAAACTGAAATCAATTCCTAAAAAGGAATCTGACTTGGATGATTTCTCTACAAAAAGAAAAAAAATTAGTATCACTTCTAATTCCCTCCAAGATGACAGTAAAGAGGAATTTTTCAATGAACTGTGAAAGAAGCAAACTGAGTAAGGCTAGGACTATGGACAAGATCATTAATACTTTGTGTTGTTTACATAATAATTTACACATTATTGAAAGCACTTTTTCCTTTTTTTTAATTTTTCAAGACAGGATTTCTCTGTGTAGCTTTTGGCTGTGCTATAATGGAACTCGAGATCCACCTGCCTCTGCCTCTTAACTGCTGCGATTAAAGTTGTGAACCACCACTGCCCATGGAAAGCACTTTTATATCTATGACTGCATGTAAATAAAAGAACTTAAAAAGATACCATAACTATTCCTCTTAATATTAAGAGATAAATTTAATAATTTGGAAAAACCAAAATACCTGATAGGTGTTGTCAAAACTGTCATACATGAATCTGGTGATTAAGGATGTCTTTCCAACTGAAATAAAAAAAAGACAGAGATTTCATTTCCTTAGTAAGTAATATATTAAATACACTAGGTTCCCAGGCACTGCTCAAAGAATTGTAATCAAATTAAATGAAAATATATTCAAAGGTTTTATCAAAAGTTTGCTGACAGGGCTTTCTCAATAACAGATTCCATGACAAAACCAGATTTAAACAATGCCTATCCAAAATCCAGCCCTACAGAAAGTATTAGAAGCAAAACCAAAACCCAAGGAAGCTAACTGCACCCACAGGAACACAGGCAACAGATAACCTCACACCAACAAAACCCCAAGAAGAGAAACACACTCACTACCACTGAAAAAATAACAGGAATTAACAATCACTGGCTATTAATATCTCTTAATACCAATGGACTCAATTCATCTATAAAAAGACAGGTTAAAAGAACGGATATGAAAGTAGGATCCAGCCTTCTGCTGTATACAAGAAACACATCTCAACCTCAAAGATAGACATTACCTCCAATTAAAATGTCGGGAAAAGATTTTCCAATCAAACGGACAAAGAAAGAAACAAGTGGATGTAGCTGTCTTGGTATCTAAAATAGATTTCAAACTAAAATCAATCAAAAGAGATAGAGAAAAACACTTTATACTCATAGCAGGAACAATTAGGATGCAGTCTCAATCCTGAACATCTATGCCCCAAATACAAGAGCACCCACATATGTAAAAGAAACATTACTAAAGCTTAAATTGCACATCAAACCCTACACACTAATAGTAGGAGACTTCGACACCCCACTCTCCTCAATGGACAGGTCAACCAGACAGAAACCTAATAGAGAAATAAGAGAACTGACAGATACCATGACTCAAATGGAATTAACACACATCTACAGAACATTCCACCCAAACACAAAAGAATATACCTTTTTCTCAGCACCTCATGGAACCTTCTCTAAAATTGACTACATACTCGGTAACAAGGCAAACCTCAACAGATACAAAAAAATTGAAGTAATCCTCTGTATTTTATTGGATTACCATGGTTTAAAATTAGAATTCAACAGCAACACTAATTTGAGAAAACCCACAAACACATGGAAATTAAACAGTGCTCTAATGAACCACCCCTGGGTCAAAGAAGAAATAAAGAAACAAAAAAGCACACCTGAAAGCTCTAGAACAAAAAGAAGCAGACTCACCCAGGAGGAGNAAATACAAGAGCACCCACATATGTAAAAGAAACATTACTAAAGCTTAAATTGCACATCAAACCCTACACACTAATAGTAGGAGACTTCGACACCCCACTCTCCTCAATGGACAGGTCAACCAGACAGAAACCTAATAGAGAAATAAGAGAACTGACAGATACCATGACTCAAATGGAATTAACACACATCTACAGAACATTCCACCCAAACACAAAAGAATATACCTTTTTCTCAGCACCTCATGGAACCTTCTCTAAAATTGACTACATACTCGGTAACAAGGCAAACCTCAACAGATACAAAAAAATTGAAGTAATCCTCTGTATTTTATTGGATTACCATGGTTTAAAATTAGAATTCAACAGCAACACTAATTTGAGAAAACCCACAAACACATGGAAATTAAACAGTGCTCTAATGAACCACCCCTGGGTCAAAGAAGAAATAAAGAAACAAAAAAGCACACCTGAAAGCTCTAGAACAAAAAGAAGCAGACTCACCCAGGAGGAGTAGAAGACAGGAAATAATCAAATTGAGGGTATAAATCAACAAAATAGAAACAAAGAAAACAATATAAAGAATCAATGAAACAGAGCTGGTTCTTTGAGAAAAATCAACAAGATAGACAAACCCTTATCCAAATTAATCAAAAGACACAGAGAGAGAACATCTAAATTAACAAAATAAGAAATGAAAAGGGGGACACAACAACAGATACTGAGGAAATCCAGAGAATCATTAGGTCATACTACAAAAACCCGTACTCCACAAAATTGGAAAATTGAAAAGAAATGGACAATTTTCTGGATAGGTACCACATACCAAAATTAAATGAAGACCAGGTGAGCAATTTAAATAGACCATAACCTGGAAGGAAATAGAAGCTATCATCAAAAGCCTACCAAACAAAAGACAAAGCCCAGGGCCAGATGGTTTCAGTGGAGAATTCTACCAGAACTTCAAAGAGCTAATACCTACACTCAAAGTGTTCCACAAAATAGAAAGAGAAGGAACATTGCCAAACTCTTTTTATAAGGCTACAGTTACCCTGATACCAAAACCAAAGACTCCACCAACAAAGAGAATTACAGACCAATCTCACTCATGAACAAGGATGCAAAAGTAATAAAATACTGGCAAACCAAATCCAAGAATACATTAAAAAAAAATCATCCACCATGATCGAGTCAGCTTCTTCCCAGAGATGCAGGGATAGTTAGTTCAACATCTGAAAAATCTATCAATGTAATTCACCATATAAATAAACCGAAACAAACAAACAAACCCATAAGGTCATCTCATTAGATGCTGAAAAGCATTTGACAAAATCCAACACCCCTTTATGATAAAAAGCCTTGAAGAGATCAGGAACACGAGGAACGTATCATCTACACATAATAAAAGCAATAAACAGCAAGCCAACAGCCAACATTCAAATTAAATGGAGAGAAACTCAAAGCGATCCCACTAAAATCAGGAACAAGAGAAGGCTGTCCACTTTCTCCACATCTATTCAACATAGTTTTTGAAGTTCTGGCTAGAGCAAAAAGAGAACAAAAGGAGATCAATAAATTCAAATTGGAAAGGAAGAAGTCAAACTTTCGGTATTTGCAGATGATATGATAATATACATAAGTGACCCCAAAACCTTTACTAGGGAACTTCTACAGATGATAAATACATTCAGTAATGTGGCAGGATACAAGAGCAACTAAAAAAGAAAATCAGCAGCACTCCTATATACAAAAGATAAAGAAGCTGAGAGGGAAATCAGAGAAACATCACCCTTCACAATAGCCACAAATAACTTAAAATATCTTGGGGTAACCCTAACCAAAGAAGTAAAAGACCTGTTCGACAAAAACTTTAAAGTCTTTGAAGAAAAAAATTGAAGAAGATACCAGAAAATGAAAAGATCTCTCAGGCTCTTGGATAGGCAGGATCAACAAAATAAAAAAGGCAATCCTACCAAAAGCAATCTATAGATTCAATGCAATCCCCATCAAAATCCCAACACAATTCTTCACAGGCCTTGAAAGAACAGTACTCAACTTCATATGGAAAAACAAAAAACCCAGGACAGTCAAAACATTACTGTACAATAAAGGAACTTCCGGAGGCATTACCATCCCTGACTGAGTTCTATTATAGAGCTACAGTAATGAGAACAGCTTGGTATTGGCATAAAAACAGAGAGGTTGATCAATGGAATTGAATCGAAGACTGGATATTAATCCACACACCTATAAACACCTGATTTTTGATAAAGAAGCTAAAATTATACAATAAAAAGAAAGCATCTTCAACAAATGGTGCTGGCATAACTGGATGTTAACATGTAGAGAAGAATGAAAATAAATCCTTATCTAACCCCATGCACAAATCTCAAGTCCAAATGGATTAAAGGCCTCCATATAAATCCGACCACACTGAACCTGACAGAAGAGAAAGTGAAAAGGAGTCTTCAATGCATGGGCACAGGAGACCACTTCCTAAATATAACAATAGCAGCACAGACATTGAAAGCAACAATAAATAAATGGGACCTAACAGAGAAGCTTTTGTAAAGCAAAGGACACAGTAAGACAAAGGCAGCCTACTGAATGGGAAAAGATCTTCACCAACCCCACATCAGACAGAGGACTGATCTCCAAAATATATAAAGAACTCAAGAAATTAGACATCAAATTTCCAAATAACCCAATTAAAAAATGGGGAACAGAACTAAACAGAATGTTCAACAGAAGAATCTCAAATGGTCGAAAGACACTTCAGGAAATGTTCAACATCCTTAGCCATCAGGGAATTGCAAATCAAAACAACTCTGAGATACTATCTTACACCAGTCAGAATGGCTAAGATCAAAACCACCAATGATAGCCTACGCTGGAGAGGATGTGCAGTAAGGGGAAGACTCCTCCATTGCTGTTGGGAATGTAAACTTGTACAACCACTTCAGAAATCAGTACAGCGGTTTCTCAGAAAACTGGGAATCAACCCACCTCAGGACCCAGCAGTATCACTCTCGGGTATATACCCAAAAGATGCTCAATCATACTACAAGGACACTTGTTGAACTACGTACATAGCAGCATTATTTGTAATAGTCAAAACCTGGAAACAACCTAGATGTCCCTCAACCTAAGAACGGATAAAGAAAATGTGGCACATTTACACATAAGAGTACTACTCAGTGGTAAAAAACAATGAATTTTGCATGCAAATGAATGGGACTAGAAAACACCACCCTGAGTAAGGTAATCCAGACCCAGAAAGATGAACACGTATGTACTCACTCATAAATGGATACTAGCTGTAAAGCAAAGGATATTGAGACAATAGTTCATGATCCTAGAGAAGCTAAGTAACAAGGTGAACCCTAAGAAAAACATACACAGATCAATGTGTAAAGGGGAAACGGACAACGTCGCCTGACAAAATTGGGAGCGTGGGGGAAGGAGGGAGGATGGAAGGGGAATTTGAGGGGAGGAGGGGAAAAGGGGAGAACTTGAGGGAATGGGATAGTTGAGATGGAGGAAGGACAGAGGTGAGAGCAAGGAAAGAGGTATTTTGATTGAGGGAGCCATTATGAGGCTAGCAAGTGGCACTCAAGAAATTCCTAGGAATTCACAAGGATGACCCTAGCTAACACCCTAAGCAATAGAGGAAAGGGTGCCCAAACTGGCCTTGCCCTGTAGTCAGACTGATGAACATATATATATGGAAAATGTTAGCATTTAATTGGCCTCCCTGAAGAAGATCAAGGGTGTTGGAGGTGCTCTTTATGGAGTTTGATAGCCATTTGGGCAAGAAACTGTTCTTGTCTGGACTGTTGCATAAACTGGACACAAAGAACCCACAGAGACAGGACTGCTGAACTTGCCTAAAGGTGAGATGGACTTTCACCAGATTCATGTATGACAGTTTTGACAACACCTTTCAGGGTTCCTGATTCATGAAAGAGTCTGTGAGACACTCTGCAGGACACAGCAGATAGTGACTGAACTGTCTTTGNAGAGAGAGGACTGCTGAACTTGCCTAAAGGTGAGATGATCGTTCGGGGTTCCTGGTTCATGAAAGAGTCTCTGAGACATTCTGTAGGATACCGAAGAAAGTGACTGAACTGTCTTTGGAATTTCCTGCTTCATGGAAATGTCTGCTGGATACTATGGGCCTATAGGCTAAAGATAGATGCCCCAATGGTACAGAAAAACTTTGGATGATTGTGCAGGTAGCAAGATGTCTCTGTCATTTCTAGAGTGTGAAAGTTGCTTATTTCTTGTTTACTTGGGTAATATTACATCCTTCTGAAGTCTTTGATGGAGTTGAAGCATGGATAGTTATAGTTTCATTAGTTATGATAAAGGATAAAATAGATATAAATATTGTAACTATAATTCTTACTTTATACCTATTTTGTTATATGCAATATTACTATGTTAAAGCAAAAGCCTTTCTTTTTTGTTTAAACAGAAAAAGGGGAAATGAAGTAGGAGGGCCTTCTGTCTATGTGTTACCTTCACTGGTCAAATAAAGAAACTGCCTTGGCCTTTTGATAGGACAGCAGCTTAGATAGGCAGAGTAGACCAAACAGAATGCTGGGAGAAAGAAAGCAGAGTCAGGCAGACACCATGATTCTCTGACTGAGATGGAGGTAGGTTAGGATCTTTCCCGGTAAGCCACCACCTTGTGGTGCTACACAGATTATTAGAAATGGGTTAATCAAGATGTGAGAATTAGCCAATAAGAG
>LOEQ01008133.1:47507-61516 GCA_001685075.1 Bramus lutescens
TGCAGACTACTTCCCACTTTCTCTTCTATCAGGTTCAGTGTGGTTGGATTTATACTAAGATTTTTAATCCATTTGGATTTGAATTTTGTGCATGGCAATAGATATGGATCTATTTTCATTATGGGATTAAGAAGAAACCTGGCTCTAGAAAAAATTCTCAGGAATCAACAAGGATGACACCAGCTAAGACCCTAAGCAATAGAGGAGAGGGTAACTGAACTGGCCTTGTCCTGCAGTCAGACTGATTATTATCTTAAATATTACCATAGAGCCTTTGTCCAACAACAGATGGAAACAGAGGCAGAAACCCACATCAGAGTACTGGACTGAGTGCCCAGGGTCCAGCTGAAGATTGGAAGGAGTGAGAGTATGAGCAAGGATGTCAAGACCATGATGGGTTCACCCAGTGAGACAGTTTGCCTGAGGTAATGGGAGCTCACCAACTCCAACTGGACTGAGAGTCAATGAGAATGTCATAAAACTGGTCCCTCTGAATGAGTTTGACAGTTTGCATAGACTTAAGGGCCTCTGACAGTGGCACTGGGATTTGTCTCTATTACATGCACAGGCTTTTTGGGATCCTATTCTCTTTGGTTGCATACCTTGCTCAACCTAGACGTAGTAGTGAGGGTCTTGGACTTTCCAGATAGAGGGTGCCTTGTCCTCTCTTAGGACTGGAGGGGGTGAGGTTGAATGGTGATTGCAGGGAGTGGGAGGAGGGGAGGAAGTGGTAATTTGGATTGGTATTTTTCAAAGTAATAAAATAATAATAATAATAATAATAATAAATGTATATGCAATATATCTTAATAAAACTAATCTCAAATTTATATCAACATACAAAAGTTGTATACAATATACAAAAGTAAACCAATGCCAAACATTTAAAACTAATAGTTGCCTTTAAAAAGTGCATTCAATAATCTACCTTTCTATCTTATTATATTTATATCCCTCTTTTCTCTCTCTCTCTCTCTCTCTCTCACTCTCTTTCTTTTTGCTTTTTAGAGACAGGATTTTTTAGCAGCTATGGAACCTATCCTGGAATTCACTCTGTAGACCAGGCTGACCTTGAACTCACAGAGATATGCCTGCTTCTGCCTCCTAAGTGCTAGGATTAAAGCCATGCACCAATACGGCTGGGCCTTTTTTTTTCTTCTCAAAACAAGAAACTTGAATCTAAATTTTGTTTTTTTTTTAGACCATTATCCATAACAACTTAACACATTAAACAAAAACAAACATCCATAATTCATTTTTTTGGAAATATGGGCATAGGTGTCTAGGCTACTTCCTGCTGATTGGGGGCATTGATAATCATATGGGGACCCAAAGAAAATTTAGGATTATGGTCAAGTCCTAACTGGAGTATTGTGTGAGGCTTGATCAATTCATCCAGCAGTCTTGAAGCTGTTCTGGAATTAGAACTCTGAGGAAGCTACAACAAATGTATTCTGAAACATTGGATCATGTGGGTCATCTGTCCCAGTGGAGATTTTTCAGGGGGTCTTCCTCAATCAAAACTCATTTTTCTTAAACAAGAATAAATCCACAGATCCTCATTTGCTGTGGAAACAAAGCATGTCTTTTACCTTAGTTTTTGAAGTCAGAAAATTTTCACATATATAGGTTGGATTAATCCAGCAACATGTATAATCAAGACAAAAAAGTCTTTTAGCAGCTCTTGCTCTTTCCTCAGTAATCAATCAATTCAAAGACAACACAATAATGCGTAGTATCCAGACTTTCTATCTTTACATGGAAGCTAAGCTAGGGCAGATGGGAACTGGGAGTGTTAGTTTTTCTCCTGAACTCAGGTATCTAGATTTGGGTTCCAATTCCTAAAGCTGGAATTCCAATTTCAGCCCTGGCCTGGGCTAGTAGCTAATAAGCCTTAGGCAAAGGCCTTTCTCATAAATTTGTACCACAAAAAGTTGGGTGCCAAATGAAGTATGATTAATAAAAACTCAGGATCAGAAATTGAGGTTCAACCTGAAGACCCGACGAGCAAAACAGCCAGCCACTGGCTCTTACCTCCTGCCTCCAGGAATCTCAGAATGAGACTGTGTCTGAGAACTGTCTCCCTCAGTCTTATATTCCTTTATAGGGCTGGGATTAAAGACATGCAGCACTGGAATTAAAGGCATGCACTACCCGATTTCTATGGAAACTACTGTTGCTACTTGGGTTAAAAGTGCATGTCATTGTAATTAAAGGTGTGTGTTACCATAGCCTGGTCTGTAAGGCTGACCAGTGGGACTGTTTTCCTTTCAGATCTTCGGGCAGTCTTTATTTATTAAAATACAATCAAAATGCCACTACATCCTCCTATACTGTTTTTCAACAGAATAATGAAGGAAAACCAGAATAAGCATTAATTTGGTATAAAAATTGAAATAGACACATTTTTAGTTACTTTTACGTGTTGATATTATAATATGTTAACATAATTTCCCTTTTCTCACTCCTCCATCTAAACCCTCTCATAAACCCTTCCTTATTGTCTTTCAAATTCATGGTCTCTTTTGAGACATTTGTTAACAAATATAAGTATATAGAAATGGCTTCCAGCTGAGGATATCCTATACTGTATTCAGACAGAGCCCAGAAGTTTCCTGAACTAGAATTGAACCAAAAGCATTCTACCAGGACACAAACTTTCAGAAGGCAAATATATTTAAAATGACAGAAACTTATAGGCTTTTTTGAAAAAAAAAAAACTTAACACTTACTCACTGTGAAATTCTGTACCTTAAAAACCATATTACAAATCTACTGACAAGTATAGTTTATTTTATATTATGAATGAGTAAATATTGACATAATGGGTTATATATCTCAGGCAACCTTCCATTCTTTTCAAATCGACAGTCACTGTGTTGATTCTATTTCTTCCTTTTGTTCTGTTATTTTCCAACAGTATCACTCTTGTGATCATTAACATCATTTTATCTGGATTCTCAACTCTGAAATTACACCATGACTTTGAAATTTATTATCTATTATTATTGTGTGTACATGTACACAAATTATTTCAGGGGTGCATGCCACAGTGCTTATATGCAGATCAGAGGACAACTTTTTGGAGCTGGTTCTCTCCTCCCAACTTGATGAGGGCTCTAGGTTGGAACTCAGGTCATCAGTCTTATGTTCCAAGTCATCTCTTCAGCCTCACTAGCTGTATAATGACAGAATTGCTATCACGTTCACCTTCATTCACCCCACAATGCAAAGCAAAATATTTTTTCCAACATTATTCATGAGTCTTTTAGCCTCACTAATACCAAACTTGTATTAAGATGTAAAATAAGGAGAGATGCCTCCTAGAAGAATCACAATACCATTGGATAGGATGCACACATACCAGTAGAACATTGGCATCTTCACAGCTAGCGTAGAATTTTCCTTAGAAGAAGAATGTCTTTAGGAAGAAAAATATCCTTATATTTTGGGACAGAAAGTGAGATAATGATGAAGTGAATATTGAGCAGTCACAAAACAACATGATTAGCTTAGTTACTATACATAGAAACAACAAGGAACTTTGCTCTGTTTGTGAAAAATAAATGGAAGGTGATATTAGAGAGATAATATAAAGTGGAGGACATGACCTATCAAAAATTTTCCCTGGAGGAGAGATGATGGAAGACCAGGAATTTCTGTTCTTAAATTATATGTTGCTTGTGATGGTGTCAAGTGCTATCCCTCGCTATTATCCTTATTTCTGCAATAATATAAATGTGCTGTGTTTTCAGTTGAGTGAGAGAGGCTTTGTTGAAATTGAGATGGGACTGAGTTTTATTTATATTTATAGCAAACAAAAGCACCAAGGGGACTCTAAAATAAACCTACATTCTAAAATATTTCATAAGAGATGTAGGTATACAGTCAGAGGTGATGTTCCAGAAGGAGCCAGGAAACTGGTGGAAGGCTTTGAACTTTTCACTGGGTGTTAAATGGAGTTTTGAATTGATCCTAGATCTCAAGCTGCCATGATATACTTGTTAACATCTGAAATATAACTACAAAGGTCAAGCAGCAGTGTTTAAATCGAATATATTAACAACCAATGGAGGGTATTCTGTTGAAGAAGTGTTGAGTAGGGAAACACCAAAGTGAGGGTGAATCAAAGGTGGATTTGTACAAGGTATAGGACTTGAAGATGATCTGCAATAAAGAATCAAAT
Source organism: Bramus lutescens (assembly GCA_001685075.1). Classification (NCBI taxonomy): domain Eukaryota; kingdom Metazoa; phylum Chordata; class Mammalia; order Rodentia; family Cricetidae; genus Bramus; species Bramus lutescens. Next base: position 51,694 of record LOEQ01008133.1, read on the forward strand.
AGCAATGGGACTAGTATGTAAAAAGGTTGACCCGAAAGGACAAAAAATAACAGGGCAATAAAATTGGGAATACTGAGCATATGACAATTTAATATGTGCACAGAGCATCGAATAAAATTTTAGCAATACTCCAGGGAAAAAGAAAGAAAGAAACAACAACAAAATGCAGTAACGTATTGATAAAATGGACACAAGTGTTAGGATCTTCGGCTTTTTGGATTAACTGCTTTGTAATTTCACTCAGTCATGTATATGTATATATAGATCTGCAGCTATGATTTCTGCAATCTCAACTCACACTCATATATGAAAGACCTCTTGGAGTGTGCATGCATATATGTATACCAAAGTGATATTTACAGAATATACATATGCTAGTCCTGCATTTTAGAGCAGACAGCAAATTGACCTATTGGCATTATTTCAGAAAAGTAAAGGTGTGTAGGAATAGATAGAGATGCTAGCGGTACTTTATCATGATGTATGTTAGCATGTATACCAATATGATGTGTATGTGGATGATAAAATTGACAGTCTTTTGTTTGGTAACAGCCTGTGAGCTAGCCTACTGGTACTATCTCAGAAGAATAGAGGTGTGCAGGAATAGATATAAATGCTAATAGCATTCTAACATGGTATTTTCTAATGAAAGCACCTGTCAAAGTACAGCTGACACTTTTATCCTGACAGTAGATATGTTGGGAAGAACTGACATGCTATATAAGGATCAGGGCAAAGTCACAGCATAAATATAATCAAAGTTTAAAATTTATAGGAAAAAGTTTGGGAAAAACAGGGAAATTTTGAGTTGACCATTGTAATGTTTCTCTTGATATAATGTCAATGTATTGGCCTCCTGCTCTTATGAAAAATAATCTGTTCATCTGGAGATTTAAAAAATATTAAATTATTGTTTTTCATATTTCCAAGCAAGCAAGTCATATTAGAATGCCCATGGGTTGCTAACAGAGGACACTATTAAGCTAGTCCAGAAGGCACTTCTCAATGACTGAATCCCTGAGAAGCATTTTACAGCTCATTTTTTTTATTGATTTTAATGAGCTCTACAATTTTCTCTGTTCCTCTCCCTTTCCCTTTCAACTCTCTTCCATGGTCCCCATACTCCTAATTTACTCAGGAGATCTTGTCTTTTTCTACTTCCCATGTAGATTAGGTCCATGTATGTCTCTCTTAGGGTCCTCATTGTTGTCTAGGGTCTCTGAAATTGTGATTTGTAGGGTGGTTTTCTTTACTTTTTGTTTAGGAACATATGAGTGAGTGCATATAATATTTGTCTTTCTGGGTTTGGGTTAACTCACTCAATATGATGTTTTCTGACTCCATACATTTGCCTGCAAATTTCAAGATGTCGTTACTTTTTTTCTGCTGTGTAGCAAATGTATCACATTTTCCTTATCCATTCTTCAATCGAGGAGCATTTAGGTTGTTTCCAGGTTCTGGCTATGACAGAAAATGCATAGTTGAGCACATGTCCTTGTGGCATGATTGAGCATCCTTTGATTTACCCAAAAGTGTATTTCTGGATCTTGAGGAAGGTTGTTTCTTATTTTTCTGAGAAATTGTCATACTGATATCCAAAAGGGCTGTACCAGCTTGGCCTCCCACTAGCAATGCAGAAGAGTTCCCTTTACCCCACAACCTCTCCAGCATAAGTTGTCATCAGTGTTTTTGTTCTTGACCATTCTTATAGGTGTAAGAAGGAATCTCAGAGTTGTTTTGATTTGCATTTTTCTGATGACTAAGGATGTTGAGCATTTCCACTGTGTCTGTTGTTATGCCCCCTTTTCATTTCTGATTTTGCTAATTTGGATATTTTCTCTCTGCCTTTTGGTTAGTTTGGATAAAGTTTAGTCTATTTTGTTTATTTTCTCAAAGAACCAACTCTTTGTCTCATTTATATTTTGTATTGTTTTCTTTGCTTCTATTTTGTTAATTTTAGCTCTCAATTTGATTATTTCCTGCCATCTAGTTCTCTTAGATGAGATTACTTCTTTTAGTTCTGAAGTTTTCAAATGTTCTGTTAATTCACAGATTTTCCCAGCTTCTTTATCTAGGCATTCATTTAGTGCTATGAATCTTCCTCTTAACAGTGTGTCCCATGAATTTGGGTATGTTCTGTGTTCATTTTCATTGAATTTTAGGAAGTCTTTAATTTCTCCCTTTATTTTTTCCTTGACCCATTGATTATTCAAGTGAGCATTGTTTAATTTTTAATGTGTTTGTGGGCCTTTAGGAATTAGTGTTGCTGTTGAATTCTAGTTTTAAGCCATGGTGATCTGATAGGATACATAGGTTATTCCAATCATTTTGTATCTGTTGAGGTTTGTTTTGTTACTGACTATGTGGTCAGTTTTGGGGAAGGCTCCATGAGGTGCTGAGAAGAAAGTATATTCTTTTATTTTTGTGTTAAATATTCTATAGATGTCTGTTAAGTCCATTTAAGTCATAACATCTATTAGATCCTATATTTCTTTTGTCTGATGACCTGTCCAGTGGTGAGAGTGGAGTGTTTAAGTTTCCCATTATTAGTGTGTGGCGTTTAAAATATGATTTCATCTTTAGAAGTGGTTCTTTTACATATGAGGGTGCCCTTGTATTTGGGGCATAGAAGTTCAGTATTGAGATTTCCTCTTGACAGATTTTTCCTCTGACTAATATGAAATGTCCTTCTTTCTCTCTTTTGATTAATTTTAATTTAAGTTTATATTGTTAGATATTAAGATAGCTACATCAGCTTGTTTCTTAGGTTCATTTGATTGGACTTTTTTTTCTCAATCCTTTACTCTGAGGCAATGTCTGTGTGCTTTTTGTATGCAGCAGAAGGATGGATTCTGTTTTAATATCTAATCTCTTTGTCTGTGTCTTTTAATAAGTGAGTTGAGTCTATTTATATTAAGGGATATTAATGAGCAGTTATTGCTATCTCCTATTAATTTAGTTTTCATTGTTGGTGATGTTAATTTGTGTGTTTTTTTCCTTCTTTGGGATTTGCTGCTGTGAGATCATCAATTGAATGTTTGTGCATGTAGCCAATTTTCTTGGGTTGGAGTTTTCCTTCTAGTATTTTGTGTAGGGCTGGGTTTATATCTAGGTATTAGTTAAATGTTTTTTATGGAATATTTTTTTTTACCCTTCTATGGTGATTCAAAGTTTTGCTGGATATAGTAGTCTGGGCTGGCATCTGTGGTCTCTTAATGCCTACATAATTCTTACCCATAATTCTGGCTTTCATTGCCCCCAATGAGCAATCAGGTGTAATTCTTATAGGTCTGCCTTTATGTGTTACTTGGCCTTTTTCCTTTGCAACTCTTAACATTCTTTCTTTATTCTGTATGTTTAGTGTTTTGATTATTATGTGGCAAAGGTACTTTTTTTTGATCTAGTCTATTTGATGTTCTGTTAGCTTCTTGTATCTTCATAGGCACGTCTTTCTTTAGGTTGGGAAAGTTTTCTTCTATGATTTTGTTAAATATATTTTCTATGCTTTTGAGTTGAACTTNTTCCCATGTAGATTAGGTCCATGTATGTCTCTCTTAGGGTCCTCATTGTTGTCTAGGGTCTCTGAAATTGTGATTTGTAGGGTGGTTTTCTTTACTTTTTGTTTAGGAACATATGAGTGAGTGCATATAATATTTGTCTTTCTGGGTTTGGGTTAACTCACTCAATATGATGTTTTCTGACTCCATACATTTGCCTGCAAATTTCAAGATGTCGTTACTTTTTTTCTGCTGTGTAGCAAATGTATCACATTTTCCTTATCCATTCTTCAATCGAGGAGCATTTAGGTTGTTTCCAGGTTCTGGCTATGACAGAAAATGCATAGTTGAGCACATGTCCTTGTGGCATGATTGAGCATCCTTTGATTTACCCAAAAGTGTATTTCTGGATCTTGAGGAAGGTTGTTTCTTATTTTTCTGAGAAATTGTCATACTGATATCCAAAAGGGCTGTACCAGCTTGGCCTCCCACTAGCAATGCAGAAGAGTTCCCTTTACCCCACAACCTCTCCAGCATAAGTTGTCATCAGTGTTTTTGTTCTTGACCATTCTTATAGGTGTAAGAAGGAATCTCAGAGTTGTTTTGATTTGCATTTTTCTGATGACTAAGGATGTTGAGCATTTCCACTGTGTCTGTTGTTATGCCCCCTTTTCATTTCTGATTTTGCTAATTTGGATATTTTCTCTCTGCCTTTTGGTTAGTTTGGATAAAGTTTAGTCTATTTTGTTTATTTTCTCAAAGAACCAACTCTTTGTCTCATTTATATTTTGTATTGTTTTCTTTGCTTCTATTTTGTTAATTTTAGCTCTCAATTTGATTATTTCCTGCCATCTAGTTCTCTTAGATGAGATTACTTCTTTTAGTTCTGAAGTTTTCAAATGTTCTGTTAATTCACAGATTTTCCCAGCTTCTTTATCTAGGCATTCATTTAGTGCTATGAATCTTCCTCTTAACAGTGTGTCCCATGAATTTGGGTATGTTCTGTGTTCATTTTCATTGAATTTTAGGAAGTCTTTAATTTCTCCCTTTATTTTTTCCTTGACCCATTGATTATTCAAGTGAGCATTGTTTAATTTTTAATGTGTTTGTGGGCCTTTAGGAATTAGTGTTGCTGTTGAATTCTAGTTTTAAGCCATGGTGATCTGATAGGATACATAGGTTATTCCAATCATTTTGTATCTGTTGAGGTTTGTTTTGTTACTGACTATGTGGTCAGTTTTGGGGAAGGCTCCATGAGGTGCTGAGAAGAAAGTATATTCTTTTATTTTTGTGTTAAATATTCTATAGATGTCTGTTAAGTCCATTTAAGTCATAACATCTATTAGATCCTATATTTCTTTTGTCTGATGACCTGTCCAGTGGTGAGAGTGGAGTGTTTAAGTTTCCCATTATTAGTGTGTGGCGTTTAAAATATGATTTCATCTTTAGAAGTGGTTCTTTTACATATGAGGGTGCCCTTGTATTTGGGGCATAGAAGTTCAGTATTGAGATTTCCTCTTGACAGATTTTTCCTCTGACTAATATGAAATGTCCTTCTTTCTCTCTTTTGATTAATTTTAATTTAAGTTTATATTGTTAGATATTAAGATAGCTACATCAGCTTGTTTCTTAGGTTCATTTGATTGGACTTTTTTTTCTCAATCCTTTACTCTGAGGCAATGTCTGTGTGCTTTTTGTATGCAGCAGAAGGATGGATTCTGTTTTAATATCTAATCTCTTTGTCTGTGTCTTTTAATAAGTGAGTTGAGTCTATTTATATTAAGGGATATTAATGAGCAGTTATTGCTATCTCCTATTAATTTAGTTTTCATTGTTGGTGATGTTAATTTGTGTGTTTTTTTCCTTCTTTGGGATTTGCTGCTGTGAGATCATCAATTGAATGTTTGTGCATGTAGCCAATTTTCTTGGGTTGGAGTTTTCCTTCTAGTATTTTGTGTAGGGCTGGGTTTATATCTAGGTATTAGTTAAATGTTTTTTATGGAATATTTTTTTTTACCCTTCTATGGTGATTCAAAGTTTTGCTGGATATAGTAGTCTGGGCTGGCATCTGTGGTCTCTTAATGCCTACATAATTCTTACCCATAATTCTGGCTTTCATTGCCCCCAATGAGCAATCAGGTGTAATTCTTATAGGTCTGCCTTTATGTGTTACTTGGCCTTTTTCCTTTGCAACTCTTAACATTCTTTCTTTATTCTGTATGTTTAGTGTTTTGATTATTATGTGGCAAAGGTACTTTTTTTTGATCTAGTCTATTTGATGTTCTGTTAGCTTCTTGTATCTTCATAGGCACGTCTTTCTTTAGGTTGGGAAAGTTTTCTTCTATGATTTTGTTAAATATATTTTCTATGCTTTTGAGTTGAACTTCTCCTTCTTCTAAACCTTTTATTCTAAGGCTTGGCCTTTTCATGGTGTCCCATATTTCCTGGATATTTTGTATTACGCTTTTGTTAGATTTAATGTTTTCTTTGACTGATGGGTCTATTTCCTCTATTGTATCTTCAGTGCTTGTGATTCTCTCTTTCATCTCTTGTGTTCTGCTCTTTATGCTTGCATTTGTGGTCCCTGATTGTTTTTACATAAATTCTGTTTCTATAATTCCCTCGGCTTGTATTTTCTTTATTGTCTCCATCTCAATTTTCAAGTCTTAAATAGTTTCTTTCATATATTTGATTGCTTTTTCTTGGTTTTCTTTAAGGGATTTGTTGTTGTCTTCCCATATTTTATTTGTCTATTTCTCCATTAATTTGAGGGAATTTCTCATTTCCTCTCTAAGGGCCTCAAACATTCTCTTGATTTTTTCTTAGTTCATTTTCTTCTGCTTCATCTATCATTTGGTTGTTCGAGTCTTGCTGTTGTAGGGTCACTAGATTTTACTGGTGTCATGTTGCTCTTTGCGGTTTTGCATGTGTTCTTAACTTGTCTACCCATCTTTTCCTATAATTGATATAGTTGGGGCTGTCTGTGACTCTAGTGATCAATCTTCCAGGTGCCAGTAGATCTAAGCCTCAGATGTCTGCTCCTCATGATGCAGTCAGTGCCATGGTTCCAGTTACACTGTTGGTCACTTCGTGTTTCTTGAGGTCAATCAGCTCAGTGCTTCCAGGGGTTGCTCTACTCCTGTGGAGTTTTCTGTCTCAGGTCTGCTCTGGCCTAGGTCCCTGGCTCAGATCTGCTTTTGTAAATATCCCCAGTCTGGATCCACTCCTGAAGAGGTCCCTGGCTTGGGGTTGGTCCTGCAAGGGTCTATGGCTCTGATCTATACCTTCAGAAGTCCCAGACTTGCATGCACCCAAACACACAGAGGACCTGGCTCAGGCCTACTCCCTCAGAGTTCCCAAACTCATGGCTGACCCACAAAAGTCTCTGGCTCAGGCCTAGTTCCTCAGAGGTCCCAGATTCACGCCTGAACCCATTGGAGTCCTGCCTCAGGTCTACTCCCTTGAAGGTCCCAGACTCATGCCTGGACATGCAGAGGTCTCTGGATCCTGCCTACATCTAGATCTCATACTCATGCCTGGTGCCTTTCTTGGGCCCACTCTATCAGCAGTTGATCCCCTGTTCCTTCTCCTGTGGAGTTTGCTCTCTCAGGTCAGCTCAGACCTAGGTTACTGGCTCAGTCCTGCTTCTGAAAATATCCCTGGCCTGGATCTGCTCCTGCTCCCAGGGAGTTCACCATCCCAGGCCCACTCTGGCCCTGGTCACTGGCTCAGTCCTGCTCTGGTGGAGTTCACTGCCTCAGGTCCACTTAACCCTAGGTCACTGACTCAGTCCTGCTCCTGTGGAATTTGGCCTTTCCAGGTCTGCTCTGGCCCTGGTCACTGGCTCAGTCCTGCTCTGGTGGAGTTCACTGCCTCAGGTCCACTTAACCCCAGGTCACTGACTCAGTCCTGTTCCTGTAGATTTTGGCCATTCCAGGTCTGCTCCAGCCCAGGTCACTGGCTCAGTCCTGCTCCTGTGGAGTTCATTGCCTCAGGTCCACTTGACCCCAGGTCACTGACTCATTCCTGCTCCTGTGGAATTTGGCCTTTCCAGGTCCGCTCTGGCCCAGGTCACTGGCTCAGTCCTGCTCCTGTGGAGTTTGCTGCCTAAGGCCTGCTCTGTCCCAGGTTCCGCACTCAGTCCTGCTTCTGTGCAGTTAGTTGGCTCAGGTCCGTTATGGCCTAGGTTGCTGGCTCAGTCCTGCTCCTGTTGATGTTGGCTGTTGGCTTGCTGTACATTGATTTTATTATGTTTAGATACATTCATTTTATTCCTGCTTTCTCCTAGACTTTTATCATGAAGTGGTGTTGGATTTTGCCAAATGCCTTTTAGGCATCTAATAAGATGATCATATAATTTTATTCTTTCTGTTTATTTATATGGTTGATTACATTGATAGAATTTTATATGTTGAAACATCTCTAGATCTCTGGGATGAAACTAACTTAATTATGGTATGATGTAGGAGGTCCTTCTGTCAATGTGTTGCTTTCATTGGTTAATAAAAAACTGCTTTGAGCCTATGGCATGTAAGAACAGAACTAGGTAGGGAAAGCTAGGTTGTATGCTGGGGAAAAGAAGGGCAGAGTTGAGATAGACACCATGGAGCCTCCAGAGTCAGACATGCTGAATCTTTGCCGGTAAGCCACTGCCACATGGAGATATACAGATTAATAGAAATGGGTTAAATTGATATAAGAGTTAGCCAATAAGAGGCTAGAGCCAATGGGCCAAGCAGTGTTTTAATTAATATGGTTTCTGTGTGATTATTTTGGTTCTGGGCAGCCAGGATAAACAAGCAGACTTCCTGTTACAATGGTGGATGATTTTTTATGTGTTCTTAAATTATGTTTGCCAGTAATTTATTGAGTATTTTTACATCAATGTTTATGGGTGAGGTTGGTCTGTAATTCTTTTTCTTGGTTGAATATTTGTGTGGTTTCATTATCATGGTAATTGTACACAACCCTAAAAACTCTTATTCCTCTCCAACCTCAGTGAAACTCTGGAACACGGCCTGGTATTACACAGAGAGGACCAAGTGGTGAGTGACCAGCCACCTGGTGGAACACCCTACTCTATAGGCCCTCTATAATGGTTCAAAACCCCAGGCATCTTCCCCACCTGCTTCAGCTTCTCTAGCCAGCCAGCAGTACAATTTCCTGCAGGTAGGATGTTCCAATATTCCTATCCCATCAATTGGACCCCGTAAGCTAAAAGTCCCACCCTGCCCCCAAACTTGCCTATCTGCCTGCTACCTCAGTGGAACTCTGAAACAGTTTGCTACTACACAGAGAGGATCAAGAGGTAGGCTGCTCTAAAACCTCTGAGACACAGACAGTAACAGTACAGAGCAGACCAAGAACAGCTCCCAAGACACAAACAGCCACTGCAAGGATAGGACCAGGTCACAAAGACACTGCCAGTATCAACTGAAGGAAGAGATGGGTGGGTGCCAATGCAAGAATTCATCTAACAACCTAAAAAGCAACATGGTGACAGTAAAATCCAGTAGTCATGCAACGGGAAGACTTCATTATCCTAAACTAGAAGAAGCAGAAGAAATCAATTTTTTAAAATATAATTTTTTGTGGTTAGTGGAGACTTTTATTGAGGAAATGAAAACCTCCCTTAAAGAAATGGAGAAAAGAAAAAAAAATTGGAAGAAATTAATAAATCTCTCAAAGAAACCCATGAAAAACAAGAAAAAAAACAATCAAACAGGTGAAGCAAACAGTTCAAACAATTCAAGACTTAAAACCGAGAGACAATAAAGTAAACACAAACTGAGGGAATTCAGGATATGGAAAGTCTGGGTAAATGAGCAGGAACTACAGAGGCAAGTATAACTAACAGAATTCAAAGGATAAAAAAGAGAATCTCACGGGTTAAAGATACTATAGAGGAAATAGATTCAATGGTCAAAGGAAACATTAAATCCAACAAATTCTTAACAAAAATGTCATTTTTGTATTGTTTTCTTTATTTCTATTTTATTGATTTCAGCACTCAATTTGATTATTTCCTTCTGTCTATTTCTCCTGGGTGAGTCTGCTACTTTTTGTTCTACAGCTTTCAGATGTGCTCTTAAGTTGCTAATATAGACACTTAAGTGCTGTGAACTTTCTTCGTTATACTACTTTCTTAGTTTCCCATAGGATTGGGTATATTATGACTTCATTTTTGTTGAATTCTAAGAAATTATTTTTTGCTTAACCCTGATGTGATTCTTTTGAGCATTGTTAAATTTCCACGAGGTTTTAGGCTTTCTGAAATTGGTGTTGTTGTTGAATTCTAACTTTAAACCATGGTGATCTGATAAGAT
>LOEQ01008133.1:61661-74417 GCA_001685075.1 Bramus lutescens
ATATATATATATTTATATATCCCTGGGAAATGGAAATAGCCAAGATCTTTCACAAAATTGGGAGCATGAGGTTTGTAGAAGAGAGGGCACAAGGGGGAGAAGAGAGGAGAACTTGAGGGAATGGGATAGTTAAGATGGGGGAGGAACAGAGATGGAGAGCAATGAAAGTGATATCTTGATTGAGGGAGTCATTATGAGGCTAGCTAGAAACCTGACACTAGAGAAATTCCTAGGAATCCATAAGGATGAGCCCAGCTAAGATCCTAAGAAATAGTGGAGAGGGTGCCTAACTGACCTTGCCATGTAGTCAGATTGATGAATATATTAAATGTCACCACAAAACCTTCATATAGCAACTAATGGAAACAGAGACCCACAGTGGAGCACTGGGCTAACCTCCCAAAGTCCAGTTGATGAATGGGAGGAGTGAAAATATGATCAAAGAGGTCAAGATTACGATGGGGACACCCACTGAAACAGCTTACCCAAACTAATGGGAGTTCACCAAATCTGGCTGGACCAGGAAGGAAGCAATATAGGACCAAACTAGTCCCTGTGTATGTTGGTAACAGTTGTATGGCTAGGGCAGACTGTGCGGCCACTGGCAGTGGGACTAGGATTATAGGATTATTGGTACTGCTTGTACTGGTATTCTGGAACCCATTCTCTTTGAATATATACTTTGCTCAGCCTAGATATAGTAGGGATGGTGCTTCCTCAAAGTGATGTGTCTTACAGTCTCTGAGGAGTGGAAAGGTTGGGGTGTGGGGGAAGGTGGAGGAAATGGGAGGAGGCAAGTGAGTGGGAAGTGAGATTGGTATGTAAAGTGAGAAAAGATAGTTTGTTTTCTTTTTTAAAGAAATAAAATAAAAAAGAACCAAAAATAAATAAATAAAAGAAAGGAAGAAACTTCTCTACAGCTAGATTATATGGAGACATTTTCTTATTTAAGGTTCCTTCCTTTCAAATAGCTCTAACTTGTGTTGATTTGACATACAACTAGCCAACATATCACTCCTACAAACTGAAAACTCTTACTATTCCCTATAACTTTCTTTCAGCCACACTACTCAGTCTATGGCATTAAGCTGGAGTTGATCTTTAAGGTCACAAATGGAGATGAAGACAATGAATAAAGTCTCACCTGGAGATGGAAATGTTGTGCCTTATGACATAATCCAAGAGGCTCCCACAGTTTCCTGATGAGCTCTGCTTTCTCTAAGACTACCTGCTGGATACTCAATCTGCGATATACATGTCAGAACTCTTGGATTGAGCTGTAACCTATCTGAGAAATTATTTAATTAAGTCAAATCCTGTAGGGTTGGAGATGTAGCTCAGTGATATAAAGCTTTTCTAGCAGGCACAATGCCTAATCCCAATCACTAGGTAAAATAAATTAATTAACTAAATATATCAAAGGTTAATTAGTTTAAAATCATTCTACAAGCAGTTAATCACCATTACCAGAGGAAAAAAATTAAATGGCCTATGAATATTTTTGCTTGGAGATAATTATACAAACACATGAAGCTTCATTCATAGAAAGTTATGCTAATTTGTTTATCAGTTTCCTGCTCCTGACATCATACCTACTGCCATGCATGATGCTTGCTGCATGCTTCCCCATCATGATGAACATTAACCCTCAGGATCCACAGGTCAAATAAACATCTGCTTCCATAAGTTGTTTGGTCATGGTGTTCTATCACATCAATAGGACAATAACTCATATAGAAGATGGTACCAGGAGTTTTGCTATAAATAATCTTCAATGTATCTACAACAGAATTGAGCTACTATGTACACAAGAAATCTGATACCATCTTCCTGCTACCATACTTAATAACAAATTAATATTCAGGCTCTTAAAAATCTTACCTTTGTTGAGATTCTTAAATTGTTTTTTTCCATTATGACTGTTTGAACAGCTCCTAAGTAACCTAATTTAAAACAGTTCTCTCACTTCCAGCCTTCTTCCAATTTCTTCTGACTTTCTACCTTGTATGTATACATAGAGTTCTCATTATCGTTCATAGATTTGGTCAATTAATTTATCTGTGTAAATTTTAATAACTACTTGCTTTGTTGATAAAGTGTGAAAGATTTCCTTGATATTGAGACTTTTGCTAATATTATACCTGCCACATTTACTGCTTTATCTTAGGCACCCTGTTTTTATCCATCTCGTCTTATGTCCATAATGTCTCTAGCATTTTATGTAGTCACTGTACATAGATATATGAAATCTAGCTCTAGGTAAAATAAGTATCAGTTCTTCATAATTCACACTTTGTTGAGAAGTACTTAGAGAGCTCACTACTGTATTTGCTGGCTTATATCTGTAAATAAATACCAGTTCTGTATAACTTATACTTCTTTGAGAAGTACTAAGAGAAGCTAGTACTCTATCTTCTGACTTACATCCATAGTCACAACTGTAGGCTTTCAGTTCAGGAAATGCACTTATTTATCATGCTTCCTGCAATGCTTGTCATAGCACCAAGCACATAGATATGTGAACTCAACATTCATGCTCTTGAATTAAAGCTTTATTACTTTTACATTTTACAGATATTTGATCATTAATTCTTTTATTGTAGTGAGCCTCTCACTGGGGACCTTGTAGGTTCACATCTTGTTCATTAGTGTCATTGGATCCACTCTCCAATCCATCTTGTATCATTCACCATTTTGAAGTCTTACCTCTTCTCTCTGTCCCAAATAACTTTGACTACTGTACCAAAACCAAATTTTTCTGAGGATTTTCTGTAGCTCACCCTGGAACTCTATATTCTTACTTTTCAATTGACTTCTATTTTTCTGTGCTATAAATTGTATCTTTTATATTATTCAGACATAACCAGCCACTAAATTTCATATGTGTCATTGCAGTCCCACTTTTCCCTCATTTTTTGCATTGTTTCTTTTATCTATAATATCCAATTTTCAAATATCCACCTAAAACTTTATGTTCTCTTTCAAAAAATATCTCTTACTATGGTTTTTATGTGTGTGTGTTCTGGAGTAGACCACAGTATCAGAGAACACCATAGAACTAGAGAAATACATGCTTAAAGATTGAGCCATTTCTCAAGCTCAAATTTCATGTTTTTGGTAAAGCTATTTCATATCCTTACTGTATTTATGGCTATTATACTCAAAACAAGAATCCAAGATAAAAATATCAGTTATTATCTCATTGCTGTAAGTCAGTTTGCATTTTCCCCAATTAGATTATAAGCCCAATGAACCAGACTTGAACGCATATACTCTGCATTCCTGCAAGTACTTTTGAGCACAATATTGAATCAATGTTTAAAAGTGCTTATGAATGAGGTTGCATCCCTAATAAAATAGGGTTCCGTATCTCATATAAATCCAAGACACTGCACATAGCGAAGTTTACTATTCTAGGAAGTAAGACACTCAGCCCCTGACTCAGGCAAACATAACGTGGGACCAGAAAAGCATTAAGTAGAGATTTCAACCTCATCTGCTGATCCCATCAACCTTAATTATTAAAAACTAATTCTGTTAGTTTCTTAAACCTATTTCAAGAGATGGTGCATTATGCAGAGCAACCATCATCAAGTAATAGAACTCTTTCTTCATCAAATTCCATTCTAGCCAATCAAGCAGAAACAACAGTCTGCATTAATGTTCCCATAGAGGTATACTGTTTGATCTTACAAACTTCATTTCTTTTGTCAACTATATTTTTCTACAAAAGTCCACAACTGGTATGTTATTTAACTATTGGGATGCATAGAACAACATAAAGAAATATTTTATTTCAAGGAGAAACCCACCGTGGTTCTGCAGAGTTTACTAATTGGAGGAAATAGTGAAGGAAATGAGTCAAGGATTTTGTGCTACCATTATATTCTCGTGCGGCCCTCTGTGCATATGGGCTATTTAAAAATAGGTCCCTAGTTCAGGAAAACACTGCTGTCCTCTCCTGCTCCAAATTCTGATGTATTAACTAGAAATTTTATATGAAAATTAGGGGATTAAGCTTTAGAATTATAAAAGGCAAACAGATTACCCCTTTCCACTTAGGGAGATGATACTAGTCAGTGAGGCACTTGCCAGATGAGAACCACTGATCTGCAGCAAAAGGAAAAAAAAAGAATATTCTGCGAAATGATATAAAATCATGACTTTTTCATAGATTCAAAGGAACATTCTGTATAAGAGACAGAGGAAACAGTTGGGGATACATTTGTATTCTGTGTTGTAAAGACACATTAGATCTTTATCTTATAAAAAGGAATCTGCACATATTATAATTGGCTCAACACACTGCTAACAGCTTGTGTTGTAACCCTTTGACCCAGATGGTACTTTGGGAGGAATGTGATACTCAGCAGTCTTGTAAGTATGTGAACTCCTGCAATAAAGGAGAGAAGATAATTAGGGAAAAGATAAGAGAAAGAAGCACTAAAACCATAAAATCTTGAGTAAAGCTGGCCAGTCTGCTACGATTAGTTACCTTTGTTCTGATTCTCCATCAAATATGCTGATTGGAAAAGGCCTGGGGAAAGCAGATCTTTTGGGATGTTAACATGATCTTCCCAGGTTCCCAGCTCTTTGAATAAACTACAATTTAAAGATTAAATTCCTGTTTCTCTTCATTAGCATTTGTAGTGCAATGTTGCTCTATTCTGGTTACACTTTCAGAAGAGGACTGGTCGGATATTATGAGCAGTCCAATTTAAATCCAAAGCTAAAAGTCAAGAAAAGGGAAGGGAGTGTGTAAAGGGAACCAAGCTAGCTCCTTTTCAAGCAAGGCATAGGAATTAGCAGTTTGTGAGAACAATTCATCTGTGTTGAGTAAAAATGGCTTTGCATTTCTCTCACTTGTCTGTAACTGATTGGTTATTACTATAGCTACCCTTTAGCTAGAAAGCTGGCTGAGAAGTTTGTATGAACTGTATGAATGACTGTTCATACAGCGGAACTGAATTCTACTCCCAACACTCACTTGGCAGCTTTCATTTATGTTTAATTCCAGTTACAAAGGATCTACTTCACTCTTCTGATCGCCTCACCCACTGCATATGCATGGTGCAGACATACATGCATGCATGCAAAACACTAATACACCTAAAATAAAATTGGGGGGTACTATCAAAATCACATCATCCAGAGGGGTTTGATCTAAATGATTCAGTTTTCTATGGGCTTGTAAAACAAAACTTGTGAAATATAGTGAACTCTCCATGAATTAAGTGGTAGAATATTTCTAGGAAATTTTTAAAGGAGAAAGTAATAAAAATGACCATAAGGTGAAGGCCATCTCTTTCTCTCCCAGCTTTCCTCAATTGCCTATAGCACTTAGAAGCTGCATGGGCTTTTCTCCTTCCACTCTGGCACATTCATTGGTGACATTGTTACATTTGCACAATCATATTACTAAGAATGTATGGGTATAGCTCATTCAGTGGCAAACAGTCAGTTGTGAATATATGTGTATTTACATATGCATATATGCATGCAAACACATGAAAAAAGAGGCCATGAATGTGAAGAAGAGCATGGTGGGATGTGTGAGAGGGTTTGGAGAGAAGAAAAGGAAAAAAAGAAATTTAATTAAATTACACTCCAAAAATAATTATGAAAAAAGGAAGACATTATAAACGTTTTATTAATCTGTACCTTTATGAATGGGGTAAAATGAAATCTCAAAGTAGTTTTAATATGAATTCCCATGATTACTCACAGTTGAATGCATTTTTTATTTCAGCTCTTGACAGCTCTCTGACTATTCCCCATTTAAAAAAATTGAATTGTTTTTGTGATGTTTTCTTTTAGTTCTTTGTATATTCTATATACTAACCCTCTGCCAGATGTACAATTTGGTAAAGATTTTCTGCCATTGTATAGGCTTCAACTTTGCTTGAATGTTTGTGTCCTTTGCTACAAAGCAGGTTGTTAGGCTGATGAAGTCCCATTTCTTAATAGTTGGTCTTAATGCCTATGTTATCAGTGTCTTGTTCAGGAAGTTCTTTCACGTGCTAATGAGTTCAAGTCTATGCTCTACCTTTTCTTCTATGAGACTCAGGGTATCTGTTTTTATGTTGAGGTCTTTGACCCACTTGGAATTGAATTTTGTACTGAGTGATTGATCTATTCTACATACAACTATGCAACTTGACCAGCACCACTTGCTAAAGATACTGTCTTTTTCTACAATGTGTATTTTTGGCTTTTATGTAAGAACCAGTTGATCAAAGGTGTGTGAAATTATATATAAGCTTCTAATTCTCTTCCATTTGCAACATGTCTGCTTTATGCCAATACCATAATGTTTTTATTACTATTGTTCTGTAGTGTGACTTAAAATCAAGAATTAATAAAACAAACGACAGTAGATGGTTGGCAAGGATGCAGTAGAAAGGGAATATTTGCTCATTTCTGATGAGAATAGAAACTGGCACAGTCACTATGAAAATTGCTGTGGAAGCTCTTCAAAAAACTAAAAAATCAGCAGACCACAAGAACTATATACCATAAGAGCTTGGGCATACACCAAAAATATTTTCATCTATATAGCGGTACTTGATCATTTATGTTCATTGCTCTATTCATAATATCCAGAAATTGAAAACACTAGATATACATCAACTGATGAATATATAATGAAAATATGGTATATTTACATAATGGACTATTATTCAGCCTTTAAGAAAAATGAGATTTGCTGCTAAATAGATGGAGCTAGAAACAATCCTCTAGAGTGAGGTAATCCAGACTCAGGAAAACAAACTTATGTGTGGATATTAGTTTTAATGCTTTATATATGTGTGCTATATTCAGATATCCACAAAGTTTAGGTGATTAGTAGGGTACCATGGGTAGCATGATCTTTTAAGGAAGAGGAAATAGAATATAGTGATGAAGAGATTAAGGGTAAATTAGACTAGAAAGACTAAATGGGGAAGGAAATGGAAGGACACCATAAAAGAAAGAAATATGGGTAGAGAAAAGGAACACAAACAACCATTTAAAAAGCCTTATGGAAAGTTACTAGTGTATAAACTCTCCAAAATATATGCATATAAGAAAGGAATTTAAATGGAGTTATCAAATAACAGGGGAGCAATGCTCCCAATGTCATATACTATCATGTAAAGTCCATAATACTAAGAATGGCTTACAGTTTTTGATTCCTCAGCCAATGTGGTTCAATAGAGTTCACAACATACCAATCTTTTTGTCAATGCTATATGTTTTTAGTGGAAAGGCTGCCTGTTTGTTCCCAGCTGCTCAGCCCTGAAATAATCACACAGGAACTATATTATTTAAATCACTGCTTGGCCTTTTAGATTTAGTTTCTCATTGGCTATCTCTTACATTCTAAACTATCCAATCTCCATTAATCTGTGTATTGACACATGGCTTACCGGTAATATTCCATTGGGTGTCTGTCTCTGGCTGGGCTACATGACATCTCTCTGACTCTGCCTTCTTTCTCCCAGGATTTAGTTTAATTTTCCCTGCCTCTTTCTACATGTTTGAACTATCACAGGCCAAGGCAATTTCTTTATTCATTAACCAATAAAAGCAACACATAGACAGAAGGACTTTCTATATAATAGGTTACCCTCTAATACTTAACAGAAAGAATCAATTGAAGGCATCAAACATTTATGTCATTAAACATGTAGAAATCTAGCAACTGCTCAGTTAAAAGCTGCATACTTACTAACAAGCATTCATAGAGTGTGAAGGTACCACACTTGCTCCTAAGGGAGAAAAGTAATGAACAATTCTACCCACCCATGAATACTTTGAGCTGTAACAACATCCTCTCTGAAAAAATATATCTAATGGTACAATTGTGGCATATATGTTTTGTGAGTAATCAAAACTTATTTTTAAACACAAACTGCATGACGTGAAATGACAGACCACATACTCTTAATGAGGCCATGAATCTGAGACTAGACATAGGTCGTGGGCCTAGGGGAGAATTTACTACTATTATTCTGTTAAATTAGCAAAACAGTGAAAATAACTTTTAATGACATATTGCTATATACATAGACCAGTGAATCACTCAACCCTCATCAGAGAAACATCTTGTAGTTCAGGAAAATTGACGCAGAGACTCACAACCGGTCTATGTTCAGAGGGTATGCGATTTTGGAGCACTCAGCCCTGAATGAGGTGTCTTTATTACACACCTCCCCTCAAGACTCAGGTATCTATGGGGAAGAGGAGTCAGAAAGATTTGAAAACCAAGAATGGTTAACTATTTCAAGGAAAACAGTGTTTTCCAGACACAAATAAGGCAGTTACACCTGAAACCACAGAGACTATGGCAGCAATAACAAAACAAACAAACAAAAAAACTAAAAACAAACAAACAAACAAACAAAAAACATACAAGTTCAGCCTGATAAAATTCCGGCATGGAAAAGGGGAAATAGAATCGAAATCTTACTCCTCACTAAGAATTTATTTGCAATTGATATCTACTTGGAAAAGTCATTTTTCTTCAAAGCAATGCCACTGAGTATATATCATCCACACCCAAAGCAGGATTGTGATCAGGGCTGGCTGGCCAGCACAAAATTTATTTCCTGTTTTTGTTTGCTTGTTTGTTTTCTTGTTGTTGCTGTGATGTGTACATGTGAGTTCATATACATCCATGCACTTGTGCATTTTTTGGTTTTCTTTGTCTTTGTCTTTTTGAAAGAAATAGCATGAAGCAGGGTAGGTAGGTGAAGGGGAAGATTCTGTACAAGGTAGAGGAAGAAAAAGATTAAAATAATTATTTTGTTATTAAATCTATTTTTTAAAAACAATCTCTTTTCTTGAAATTTGCAGGCAACTGGACCTTGGGAGCTCAGTCAGTGCTCTGATGTGGCTCTATTTCTCTGTCTCCATTCATCGCCGGATGAAGTTTCTATTGTGATAGTCAAGATAATCATCAGTCTGACTATAGGACAAGGCCAGTTCAGGCACCCTCTCCTCCACTGCCCAGGATCCTAGCTGGGGTCAACCTTGTGGACTCCTGGGAACCCCTCCAGAGCCAAGCCTCTTGCCAATCCCAAAATGGCTCCCTCAATTAAGATATTTCTTTCCCTGCTCCCATATCTGTCCTTCCTCCATCTCAAGTATCCCGCTCCCCCAAGCTCTCCCCAGCCCTCTCTTTCTCCCCTCTCCCTCCCCCTCTCCCCTTCCCTCAATCCCTTGACCCCTGCTACCAACTTTCACCAGGTGATATTGTCTGCTTCCAATTTCCAGATGGATCTATATATGTTTTCCTTTGGCTTCACCTTATTACTTAACTTCTCTAGGATCGTGAACTATATGCTCAATGTCCTTTGTTTATAGCTAGTATACACTTATGAGTGAGTACATACCATATCATTTTTGGGGGATCTGGGTTACCTCACTTAGGTTAGTGTTTTCTAATTCCATAATTTGCAAGTAAAATTCAAGATGTCATTGTTTATTTTTTTCCCCCACTGAGTAGTACTCTATGTGTAGATGTGCCACACTTTCTTCATCCATCCTTCAGTTGAGGGGCATCTAGGTTGTTTCCAGGTTCTGGCTATTACAAATAGTGCTGCTATGAACAAATTGAATAAGTGCTTTTGTAGCATGATTGGGCATCTTTGGGTATATTTCTAAGAGTGGTATTGCTATTGAAAAATGGAAGGAGGGAGAATATGAGCAAGGCAGTCAGAACCATGAGGGGTTCACCCACTGAGACAGTGTGCCTGAGCTAAATGGGAGCATACCAACTACAGCTGGACTGGGAATGAATGAACATGGGGTCAAACTGGTCCCTCTGAATGTGGTTCACAGTTGGGACAGACTAAGAGGCCAATGACAATGGCACTGGGATTTGTCTCTACTGCATGTACTGGCTTTTAGGGATCCTATTCTCTTTGTATGCATACCTTTCTCAGCCTGGATATAGTGGGGAGGACCTTGGACTTCCCACAGGGCAGGGTGCCTTGCCCTCTCTTAAGTGGGGGAAGGGTGTGTGTGGGAAGCAGGAGGGAAGTGGGAGGAGGGGACGAAGTGGGAATTTTGATTGGTATTATTTTTAAAGTAATAATAAAAAAGAAATTTGAAGGCAAATGGATGGAGTTAGAAAACATCATATTGAGTGAGGTAACCCAGACCCAGAAAGACAATTATCACATGTACTCAATCATACGTGGTTTTTAAACATACAGCAAAGAAAATCAGCCTACAAATCACAATCCCAAAGAACTTAGACAACAGTGAGGACCCTAAGAGGGACATACATGGATATAATATACATGGGAAGTAGAAAAAGACAAGATCTCCTCAGTAAATTGGGAGCATGGAGACCATGGAAAGGGGTTGAAGGGGAGGGGAGAATAAAGGAGGGCAGCAGAGAAAAATGTAGAACTCAATAAAATCAATAAAAAAATCTTTTCTGATTTTAAATGCCTATCCCATTAACCACTCCATCCCTTCCTCCTGATTCCCCCAACCCCCACCCCCCTACCCGAAAACATCATCTGCTCCTTAGAGAAGGTAAGGCTTCCCAAGAGGAGTCAACAAAGTCTGACATATCACTTTGAGGCAGGATTGAGGCTCTCCCCCTTATATCTAGGCTGAACAAGTTATTGCCTCAAAAACAATGGGTTCCAAATGCTAATTCAAGCACTAGGGATAAATCCAGGTTCCACTGCCAGAAAGGAAGAAGCAATAATAAGAGGAAAGAAATCATGACCATAATGTGGATACGTTTGACCTGAGCTAGTGAGAACTCATTGACTCTGGGCTGATTATGGGGAAACCTGCATACCAAGGCAGGCCCACTGAATGTGAGTGACAGTTGTGTGGCATGGGCAGTCTGTGGGGCCACTATCAGTGAGATCAGGATTTATGCTTAGTGCAGTACATCTATATGTTCATATGATATCTGAAATTCGTAAAAAGGTATGCCACACCCAAAGGCCAAAGAAGTCTTCATAGACTGTGGCAGTGGCCTGAAATGCCTCCTGCTTTTCTTCATCCTTGCTTTTTCTATCTCCTAGGTTCTTTTTCTTTTTGCTTTTCATGATTCTTATTATTCTCAAATATTACTTCATTTATTTATTATTTACAGACAGGGTCTCATTGTGTGGTGATGACTGGCATTAGAGTCATCTCTGTAGAGCAGGCAAGCTTGAATTCAAAAAGATCCTCTTGCCTCTGCCTCCAGAATTCTGGGATTAAAAACATGCCTGGCCAGATTTTTTTATATATTTATTTTAATTTCCACATGTGTGTGCATGTCTTTTGTGTTTATGCTGTATGTTGAGGCCAGATGGATCCTCTGGTGTGGTAGACAGTTGTAAGTCACCTGACAAGAGTCCTGGAAAGTCTGGTCTTCTGAAAGAGATGTGCATGTGCCTAACTTCTAAACCATTTCTTCAGACCTTTATAAAACTTTTGTATTTTTAATCCTCAAGAGAATAAAGAAGAAAAACCATCTATACACAACTAATGACTACCGAGAGAAGGAAAATTAGCATTTCCCAGGTATGAGACTCCTTATTACTTTTCCAATGCAGAGTGAGGTCAGCCTTGAAATGATATACATACTAACAACAAAAGTGGATCCTGCATGTTGTATTTACATGTGTATTTTTATAGACATGCATACATATGTATACACATTTGTATGTGTGCATGCATGCAACAATAATAAACCAAGAAGAAAGGATATCAATTTAAGAGTATGGGGGGACGGGACGGGTTCAAGGAAGGATAGCTGGGAGGGGTTGGAAAGAGAAAAGGGACAGGAAAACATGATGTAAATATATTTCAATGAAAATATATTAAAATTATAAAGAAATGAAAATATATTACCACATTTAAAAGAGAAGTTATAAATGTAGCCTCCATGTCCCATTAATGTACAATAAAAAATATTTTTAAGAAAGAATGAAGAGATCTGTATCTTAGAACAATGGCTTCAGTATCAGATACCAGCAGGTTATTGAAGAAAGACATGCTGAGGGAGGTGAGAGGCTGGGCTCAGCAACCCAGCCACTCTTAACAGGATGAAAACCATTTAGTTCTGTCTATCGAATTAATTATGTTTCCCTACCTAGAACAGGTATTAATTTTAGATAGACACACAAGCTGCAAACAATTTCCAACATTTTTCCTATCTGTACTAAGGAAAAGGAAGTAATAATCAGATATTTGTAGAAGTTTGTAAAATTTTGAGCTTCTTAGGGAAAAAATATCTTTTACTTAGTAAATAGTAACCTATCATAGTTTATGATATCCAAATCAAGGGCATCACAAATGTCTTTTGATGGTGAGCAGAATATATATGATAATGAGTGAGTAAAAATAAGGAATTGATGCCCAGACATTTTCTACTTTCAGGTGTTTAATGCTGATAAAATGTTTATTCAACCTAAGAGCCATATATTGCTCCTCATTTTGCCTTCCTCAGTAAATAAAACACAAGTTTAATTAAAATTTTAATTGTAAATTAAGCAAACTTTATCTGATGATGTTTACTATATAACACACACACACACACACACAACTGGCAATATCTTTAATAGTGCTCCAAGAAGTGGATGTGTCAGTTCCAACACATAACCGTTCCAAACATCATTGTTTCGTTCTACCACTCTTTATATGCTCTGTCATTCTCTCCAAGATGTATTCTCTCTAGAAAGGGTTAATTTACTTCTGAAAATATGTCCTTTCTTTCTTTCTTTCTTTCTTTCTTTCTTTCTTTCTTTCTTTCTT